>JALPBZ010000240.1:0-25481 GCA_026538355.1 Cryptococcus sp. GC_Crypt_5
GATGGGCCTGATGAGGATTGTGAGCCTTTGCTAGGCGTCAGGAAGCTTTCAGGGGAAGTAGCGCGCAAGGGTCTGCTCGGCAGTATAGCACAGAGCTGGTCAGCGTCGTCTCGCAAACTTGGTGATGCTTCATTGAGGAATGACAGGCCAAACCTACGGCTTGGCTGACGGGCGAGCACTGAAGATTGATGTGCCCTGCCAGATCCCAACACTTTCCTCGAGCTCTCTGGACAAGTCTCTTCTCGATTTATCGCTCTGAACCACAATCGGACTCATCGTAGATTTGGGAAGTGATATTGCTTCAGCTAGCAAAGCGCAGAAGTCGGTTGATCTGAATAATCTCGGTAAATCCACTAATCGAGCTTTGATGTTACAGTTGATGGGACGCAACGAGCTCGTCGTCGTCGCACATCTAATCATTGACGTCTCACCTCGGACCGCCGCGTCGTCCAGGAACCGGTTGTGGAGACATGCGCGGAATATGTTTGGAGATGGAATAGGAGTAGAAGAGATGTTGAGAGCTGGACGCAGAGGTTGGCTGACGAGATGTCGAGTGATCATTCTGATTCTGATTCTGGCTATGGTGTTTTGTTTGGTTCCGCCTTCGTTAGCTGGTGATGCCTCTTCTCTCTCCTAACGTTCTAGGTCAGAGCAGCTATGTATTTATCTTCCTGCCAGGAAGCCAGAGATGGAAGTAGGGCTGGTGAAGAGATGCTATGCAATGCATTGTAGATTATATACTAGGATGTGTGTGTGTGCGCGCGCACGGCTTCATCAGCTCATCACGAGCCCTCGACGCTCGGACCTTCACCACAGCGCACCATACAATTACACGATCATGCGACGAGGCTGACGATTACTATAGCGACCGTAGACCAGCTATCACGCGTCGACGATGATCTGGTCGCCCGTCTCGCTGCTGTCATTCTCTCCGTTACCGCTATCACTCTCGCTCTCGTCCGCACTCTCCATATCCTCGTCACTGGACTCTTCATCGGTACTCTCGTCCTCCTCGTCCGAGTCGGCCGCCGCTTCGATGGCTGCAGCATCAAGGATTCCTTTCCACCTTTCTTCCAGCACCGTCTCACTCCCGTCGCCCCGCACTTCCCTCCTCACCACCTCGACGACATCATGCGCCTTTTTCCCTTTTTGCAACGTGACTAATATCTCCGCGAACGCCAATCCGGCGTTCACTCGTTGGTCTTTGCTCCGACATACTGCGCGCCACGCTTCGTACAGCACCTCTAATTCTGGAAGTGTAATGGCTTCCTTGCCTTCGTCCAGGGACGACGAGGCGGTGACGAATACCGTGTCGAATGTCGTGAATGAGGGCTTATATGCCGCTCGGATCTCGCCTAGAACGCTCCTGGGCGATTTACCAGCGAGCAACACCGACACGACAAAGTACCATCCAAGTATGGTCCCGTGCAAATTGGGCAGTGCGCCGCCGAGACGCAACGATAGTCGAACAATGTATTTCAGCCGTTCCTCAAGCACTGCGAAGTCGCTACCAGCATGCTTGACTTCCCAGTCAAACCATATCCGCCAGAGAGACTCTACGTCCGACCATGATTCCTGCGGGATGGTAGACTTCGTGACGACAGTGACAATTCCCTCGCACGTCTTACGCAGACCTTCGTCATCCGTCTTTGCTGCAACACTGGAAGCGTCCACCTCCGCTTGTAAGCGGGTAGTCTGGATTTCGATGTGAGCAGGGTAAAGTTGGGCGTATGATTGAGCGGTGGGGAGCAGATCCGAAGAGTCGGCAAGCAGGGCAAGGTGTCGGGCGAGTAGAGGGGAAGGTGGTTTGAGGGATGGTTTGGTAAGACCTGTCAAGATTGAGAGGAGGTATTGGCGCTATGTTACGTTGTCAGCGTTTGCAGACGCTTGATTAAACAACAAAACCTACCAGCTCATCATCCCCGTTCAGCTCTTCTATCCGATCGAGCACCCATCCTCCAACAACTGAGATCCACTCTGAGCTGGCCTTGCCGCTCTTGACGGACTTTCTGATCTCCTTGCCGATCCTTCCGATCTCCTCAACCAGCTCCACCCCGGACAAAGTCAATGCCCCTTCCTGCTCCGCGACTACTCCGTCCTCGTATGGTCGATCGTACAGTGATCTTGTGAGGATGATAAGTCGTGCGCGAGCCGCTAGCTCGTCCTCAGCGGCGTACGATCTTAATTCGTCGTAGCAGACGTCAAGGCATTTCGAACGTAACGGACTCGGGTAATGGCGGAACATGGTGATTAGATCTTGTCGGAATGTCATGCCGTCGCCTTCTTCACCTGTGAGCTGCGCCACCGGAGGGATTGCCTCCAAAGCCGATGTGATGGCATGAACGACGAGTTGACCGGCCAAAATAGCTTTACGGGCGTCTTCGCCTTCAGGGCCAAAAGCGCCTTCGCCGCCTGCGAGAGCTTCGGCATCGCCTTCAAAGTCCTGCGCGTCGGCAGGTAACGTGGTTTCTGACCCATCTTTGATCCCCAAGACTTTCCATCTTCGTCTCAGAGCCTCCACCCAACCGAGCTCGAGCTTGATATATTCTCGCCACAGGTCACGGGATTGAGGTAACAATCTCAATCCCAGGAGAAGGGTAGTACGTGCTGGTGTTATACCTTCGATGGCAAAGCCTGGCTGATGGGGAGTTTCGGTAGATGCAGAAGGTAGGTCGAGCTTTGATGTAGAGGGGATGGCGGAGCGGGGGAAGGGCGATCCGGGATGTAAGTGGTAGTAGGTATGGAGCAGGTACAAAGTCGGAGATGTGGGATGGTATTGCAGTGCGCTATTATATACTTGTCAGATGACATAATGGTAAGCTTTGATAAGGCTCACCTGGTAAGACCCTTGCCAACCACCTTCCGCATCCCTTCTCGACTAGCATATTCGACGTACGCCAGCCATACAGCAAGATCAGCCGGGAACTTTGTTGTAGCTCGCTTGAGGATATAGAGCGCTCTACGAGGAAGCGAGTAGGTCGAGGCGGATGGAGGAGGGGGATTGAGGTGGTACTCTATACAACGCCATAAGTCCGTATCCATTGCGTGAAAGCGGTAGTAGACCTACTGAGTTTTTTCCAGCGGACTTTTCTCAGTCGTTCGAGGTTGATCTCGTACTCTGCATACTTGAAGAAGTCCTCTTTGCGCGATACCTGCCGTATCAACGCGGTCTCGAACGCCGTACGTCGCTTCGTGATCTGGTTGATCTCGCTCTACTCCAACATATATCAATTAGCTATTGGCCACATCGCTTGTAGGCGGAAGTAGGAAGAGGTCGTAGATGATAGGCGCTCACCCTGCTGAATAAGCCTTTCTCGTGCAAATCCTTGAGCTCCGGGAGCGTCGCTTCGAGCTGGAATTGGACCTTGTCCATGGTGTTGCTGCTATCACTGGGCGATTCGTTGGCGACTGCTTAGCTATGTTGAAGTGCACTTTTGACAGGCGAAAACAGTGCAAAAGAAAGGTGGACCAGGTGAGATCCAACTTTTGAGCTGCATGACGTGGTAATTTATTAGCTTGAGTTAGCCGTGATAACGCGGTACAAAGTAAAGTCGAGCATCTGCGTCTGCATCTGCGATATATTTCGTAGAGATTCACTTTTCTTGCTGCCGACCATCACCACCAAAACCACAGCAAAGCCACGATGAACCCCACTACTCTTGGCCGCGCCGCCCAGCCCGTCTCTCGTGCTACTCGCGCCGCATCATCTTCCGCTGGACCATCATCGACCCGCGCAAAATCATCGAAGAAATCGCAAAAGCGTGAACTGCCCAAATCCACACTACGATCTCTGATTTCACTGCATCATGCCTCTGCTGGGTTCCTGCACGCCCCCACCGAGCTGCCGGTAGGCTTCGACAACGCATTCCGATACACGCGGAACGCGCCTTCTTTCAGAGGCTATTACGATTTCGCCTCGTCGGTCTCGTTCAACCAGAGCCTGCACCCGCCAGGCGGGATGGAGAACCTCGTTGAGAAGCCGCGCTCGTCCGAAGCGCGCGGCATGGATCTGAAGGGACGTACGGTCATGCCTGCGACCAGCGTTCAGAGGACATTCACCAAGAGACACGAGAAGCTGTGGTCGGAAGGCGGCAGAGAACAGTACCTCAGCGATAGGGAATTGCGGGTCCAGGAAGCATTGTATGGCACGTGGGAGAGGGGCGGAGCGGGAATGGATCGCGTCCAACCTGGATTAGAAGGCGTGTTGGACTTTGTCGAGGCAAAGGGCAAGTCGCTCCAGGACTTTGCCGGAGAATGGGAGAAGAGGGACGAGCTGGCTATGGGAGGGCAGAGGACAGAGGACGGCGCATGATCACGATAGCAATGCATCATCTGGACGATAGATCATCATGCATTGTGCTCTCTATCATCAACTACCAATTCGTACTCTCCATTCGGTATGCCGCTACCGTCTCTGCACTTGCTGAATGCGCTTGTCTCCTTTCTCCATACGAGCTCGGAGCTTGGCCTGCTTCCGCGATTCGCCAGGAACACCTTGATCAGCCTCTGGCTCACCAGCAAGACCTGTGGGCGCTGCACGCGGCCCTCGCGGTCCAAAAATGGACGGCAGGAACATGGCAAGAAGAGGCTGGAATGTGGCGAACAGCTTGTACAAGCCAAAGCCGGGTATCTGCAATGCACGATGATGAGATTAGCTACTGAACCATCTTGATCGTCGTCTCGATCACCCAAGCGATGTTTGGCTGCGCTGGTTGATGGTCAACTCCCGAAACGTACCAAGAGGAGGAACCACCAGACCCAGTCGCCAAGAATGGCTGAGCCGAGGGTGCATATCCAAGTCATGTAGATCCTGCGGCGATCCAGGCGTCAGCGAGCTACTGGAATAGACGATCACATAATCACATATTCCTTTGATTGCGACTGAGCAGCATTCTGCAGTGGTGCACAGACACAGAAAGTAGGCATTGAGGACAGAAGCAGAGCAACTCACAAATCCCACGCCAGCTCGATAACGCCCTTACCGCCCAGATCGTCGCCAACGCGAACTTGACCCGTCCCATCCTTCCTAGGCGAACCAATGACGACGAACCATCTCCAAGTGACTATCGAAGCGCCGAGTGCGAGGATCTGCAGGATGAACGGCAAGGTGCGGGGCAGCGCTCGGCGGGACGTAATTAGGGAAAGGACGAAACGGAGTGTGGGCGCGAGAAGCTGTGTGTCGGGAACGATCGCATAAGTGTATATATGCAGAGGATGTGACGATGGGTCAGCGCGCACATTGATTGATTGAAGTGGGTAATGGTAGTGGAGAGACGGGCGTACGTTGACTATGAGTAATCCCAGTTGTAGGTTCTTCAGTGCAGCCTCGTTCGCTTGTGCGATACGCTTGGAGGAAGCGTTGGCCTGAGACGAGGTATAGGGGAAGTCTTCAGCACAAGCACCGTTCAGTAATCTGATAGCAGAGCGCACTCACCATCGTGAAGCAAGTGTTGGAGGCGGTTATATACTACTGTTAAAAGCAATGGCAGATGGTACGAGCACTTGTGTCTGAAAGACATACAACGGTAACAAAGTGTTGACGTTCCTAGAGGTACGGTACCAGTTGCCAAAAGCATTTGCATCACATTATAGATGAGTGAGGTAACGCTCAACTCGCTTACGTACTGATGGCCGAGTGGTCTAAGGCGCCGGCCTTAAGAGGGGTTTTGCACCTTTTAAGAACATCCGGTGGGTATCCCCCGCGTGAGTTCGAACCTCACTCAGTACATTTTGGTTTCCGATCAATTATTCTTTTGAGCTTTGCGCGGGCGAGGTGGACTTTGCGTTGTATTTCGCTGTCGACTTTTCCTTTTTGACATGCACGCTGAAACATCGAGGCAGCTGAGTAGCAAGGCAGAGCTTGAGCACGATGAGACCCGCTTTGCTTCTACGCAAGTCAACGGGCTCGGCCTCGTCATCTCGCTGGCTCGCACGACAGTCGAAAGACCCCTACGTCAAGCTCCGCGCTCAGGCTTCTGGTCCCAGTTCTGGCTCGTCGACCGCATACAGATCGCGCTCGTCATTCAAGCTCGTCACTCTGGCTGCCAAGCATCCCATCTTGTCAGCAGGTGTAAGAAGCGTAGTGGACTTAGGAGCTGCGCCTGGCGGGTGGAGTCAGGTCGCTGCTCAAGCGTTGCGTGTCAGTCGTAATGGCAGACTTGATAGTGACCGAGAAACAGACTCTGGTGGTCCGGGACAGAGGATGAAACAGGGGGCTAAGATAATCGCTGTGGATATACTGGGCATGGACGCGATCGCCGGCGTAGAAGTGCTCCGGGGCGACTTTCTCGACGAGTCCGTCCGGGATCAAGTCAGGTATCTAGCTGGGGGAGTAGACGCAGGCGCAGAAGCAGGGGTGGACACAGTCCTCAGCGACATGATGGCTCCCATGAGCGGCAATCGGACGCGGGACACCAGTTTGAGTCTACAACTCTGTTCGGCCGCGACGATCTTCGCGCGAGACGTCCTGCGCAAAGCGCGGAGTGATGAGGAGGTAATCAAGAAACCCAATGGGAGGAAGATCTATCCCGGTGGACATCTCGTGTGAGCACCATCCTCATCCCCTCATCCCCTCGCCTCATCATTAGCGCATGAGACATTGGAGCTGTCGCTGATACGACCTCGCGGTGCGTGGTAGGATGAAGTTCTTCGCTCATCCCGATTTGGACGAGTTCAAGAAGTACGAGCTGGACCCATGGTTCGGCAAAGTCGTAGTGGAGAAGCCCAAGGAATCGCGAAGTGGTGGGTAGAGCGGGACCTCCTCACTCTTCACCCGTCCAACATATAAATGTCCAGGGTGGACGTTCTGGTAGTTGCATAGAATATAGACTGACGTGCTGCGTTCGGCAGAATCGAGCGAAGCGTACTTCGTTTGTCTCGGCTTCAAGGGCGATCCAGAAACTCGATAGTCGCTGGAAAGCGGGGCATACACCATCATGCCTAGCGAAGCTACTGCATCGCATCACGAATACAATATCCCCATCGTCCAGAAGACCAGTACGGCCAACCCTGCCGCTTCTCCTCTCCAGCTGTCCTCTGCACGCACAGCGGACGAACTCAGTCTCTGCAAACGACGCACCATCAGTTTATACGCCCTCGACATCATACAAAGTCAAACACGTACATCACCGATGACCACGTCACTCGACATGTTCCTCAGCTTCGGCGAGCCGGTCACCTCGATCGTTCCCGTATACGTGGGCAAAACCTCGTTAGTGGTGGCGGTGGTCGTAGACGCGCTTTGGTCCGCACTCGCACTCGCACTCGCACTCGCTGCGGCTGCGGCTGCGGTCGTGGTCGAGCCGACGACAGCCGCTTGCGGGTCGTACCCCTCTAATCGATATAACGACATATACCCAGATCCGCCGCAAGTGATGGACGAGTCACCTGTGCACGGTGTACTGCACGACGAGGACGTAGCGTTATTGAGCGATGTTATGGTCGAACCGCAAATGCACTTGTTGCCGTTTTCTAGACGTACAGCTGAGTATCAGCCGCTTCTCCAAGGTTGATGGCGAATGAGTGCGAGTGAAGGCCGCGAGACTCACCTAATCCTGCAAAATGGTAACTCGACTCGGCGCATGCTGAGACGCATAAAGAAGGCGTGAGGACGGTGAATGTCGCGACTACGCCGAACATATCAGCGAACACTGCTTGGACTGCACTGAGACTGCGTCAGGAAGGGATGGAAGCTTACAAGTCGTATTCAAGGCCGGCATCCCGTCGGTATCTGCCAGACAGGCATAGTAACTCCAATCAGATGGCATCGAGGCGGAATTGGAGGAGGTGGTGGAATCAGAAGGAGCGGACGTTGATGCACTGGCCAAAGTGGTCGAAGCGGGCAGCGAGGAAGATGTAGTTGTGGGCGACACATCCTGGGCTTTGGAAGTGGTAGAGACAGCCGTAGGGGAAGTGGTGGTAGACGTGGAAACCACCATGGTACTCGATACAGCGGACGAAGCCACAGCGGACGTCCCTCCGCCGCTCGTGGTGGCTATCTCGCTCGCGCTCGTGCCCGCGCTGGAGACAGTGACAACGACAACTGTCGTCGTTGTTGCTCCATCGCTAGAGCTGGAAATCGGCGTCGACTTGGTCGTACTGGCCTTAGCAGAGGACAGCCACGTGGAGTAATCTACACTTGCACCAGAATCGTCGTCGTCGTCGTTACCGGAAGAGTGTTTCGAAGATGACTGGTCATCATTGTCGTTGTCGCTGTCATCATCGCTGTCATCGTCATCGTTGCTGTCATCGTCGCTGTCGCTATCATCGGTGGACGACCAAGATGATCCCTCCCATTCTGAGGACGCGCGGGGGGACATGATCAACCGGTGCCGTTGGAAAGATTTTGGCGCAGGGTACACCGGCTGGAGAGGTGAATATACGAGGATATATACAAAGAGTGAGGGAAGCAGACTAGTGAGGGGCGTTCTATCACAAGGCAAGAACGAGATGTCGTACTGTTCAGAAGAGAAGGTGACCATGATCATTCGCGATGCAAGGTCGAACAAAGCCATCAAACAGCGGGACCGGGAAAGGCTTCTCAGACTCAAAGGGAGGTTGTGCGGGCTGTGGACCTCTTCCTGGTAATCGCAGCGTTAATGAGCTTCCCATCAGAGTGGAAAGGACGTCCAGTCGTAGCCCCACTCTGTGAAGATGAATCCGCATATCCTTTCCAGCACGATGGCGAGGGCGCTCATGTGATCCAGTATAAGGCCGATTGCGTCCTTTACTTCCTCATCTTCGCACTCTTGATCCTCTGGCTTGATTGCTGTCTCATCACTTCTTTGATACATGCATGTAACCGTATTCTCTGTAATACATTCTAGTAGTAGTCTATGACTCTATGCACTTCATTGGCTATTGTTGCGAAAGCGATGCTACACTGAATCACGCTAATTTCAGATGACCGCCACAGCTTAGACCTCCTCATCGGCATGCTTCTTGATATGCTCGTCGTGATGCGTAGGCGGCTCCAGCTTCCTAGCGTGATGATCTATCGCTTGAGGAAACTCATCAGGGCCGTGATGGCCTGCGAAGCCGAATAGCGCATCCATCTCGTCCAGACGAAGTCCCTTTGTCTATTTCGATCATCAGCAATGACACACAACAAGTCTTGAGCGATAGAACACGCACCTCTGGGAGGAAGAAGTATGCCCAGATCGCACTGAGGAACAGACATGCGGCGAAGAAGATCCAGGTGCCCCATCCCATCGCGATAAAGATGCTTGGGGTCGTTTTGGTGATCACGAATTGCCATAGCCACTGACACATGGCGGCGTACGCTCCACAGAGACCACGGATACCAAGGGGGTAGATCTCGGCAGTGATGATCCCTGCAATACGAGCACAAGGTCAGTTGGTCATCAGGATACTCGAGGTGCTCGTTCGTCGTGCGGCGTCGAACTTACATGGGAGACCATTGGCACCGAAACTCCATCCGAAACTGTAGAGCATGATGAGGGCTATAGCAGCTTTGCCTCCTTTGGCGGTAGAGGGCGAGATGACCGTATCATTTGCTGGATGACCGACTTTGACATATATGCCGACGTAGATGAGGCATACGCCGCAGAAGACGGAGGAGACCATCCACGGTTGTCTTCGACCCCAACCATCGATGAACCAGACGTAGAAGACGATCGATCCGACCGCCTTGATCACGCCGTAAATACCCGTGTAAAGACTCGTATTTGTGATACCGACCGAGGTGAAGAGGGTGGAAGAGTAGTAGTTGATCGCGTTGGCGCCCGAGAAGTTTTGGAGGGCAAACATGATGAATGCTAAGGCGATACGGTTGCGGATACCCTTGAGAAAGACTTCGCGCAGAGCGCCCCGCAAGTAGCCGTACAAGCCTTGTTTACCGTGGATAACCGCTCGCTCGTGCAAGATTCGCTCGCGATACAGGGAGATCTCCTCGAGGACGTAGGGGTGATCGGCAGGTAGTTTTCGAAGGTACGTCAAGACCTCCAGAGCCTTTTCGTCCTTATCTTGCTTCAAGTAGAACAACGGCGACTCGCGAAGGAAGAACGTGCCGATCATGAGAAGGCCTCCGGGGCTAGAGCGACAACCATATCAGCGGAGTTGATGGTAGACCGTTGTGCCAATACTTACATGAGTTGCACGCCCATGGGCAGTCGCCACGTAATGTTATCTGTCGCTACAAAGTTCTCGGTCATGCCGTAGTTGATCCACTGATATAGGCCATTAGCGTCTGACCCAGCTGGGGACGAGGCAGTGAGGCACTCACAAAGCCAATGACGGAACCGATCTGATAGGAAATCTCGAACAATCCCGTCAATCGCCCTCTGATACTAGGGATAGATTGCTCGCTGATATAGGCCGGGACGACACCGGTGATACCTCCGACTCCTATCCCACAGATCGATCGTCCAGCATAGATATAGGCGAGGTTCTTGGGAGGTATCGTCTGGAGTAGGGCACCAACGAGGAAAATCACTGTGGAAGCCTGGAGGGTGTACTTTCTTCCGAAAGACTCCATCGATGCCCACGAGAAGGCTGCGCCAAAGAACGCCGCCGCTTGGAAACAGGACGTGATATTTGACGAGACACTGGCGTAATCAGTGGTCGACAATTTGTCCGTCCCAAAGTACGCTTTGAAAGACGACCGAGCGATAGTTGTACCCAGAAACGCGCCCTACTAAGGGGTCAGCTTGTTTTCGTTTGCCGTTGGAATGCAACAATTACGTCGTAACCAAAAGTTAAGGACCCCGTCGCAATCAACAACGCCGCGGAGTACAATCGCCAGTTGTACTGCGAGTTAGGGGTCAGCGAGGTGAAGTGGGCGGCAAAATCGGGGCAACTCACGACTTCGGGAGGCGTCGGGCGATCTTCGACCACTTTCCAGCCCATTGTCGGTCGATGTAAGAGGTCGTGATAATGCGGGGGATTTGAAGGGCCGAATGCGAAGAGGCAAAACGGTGCTTTAGATGCTTGTTGATGGTTGGGATTGAGGATTGAAGACTGATGATTTAGGATCGAGGACCGAGGATTGGGTGAACGCCTAGTGAGTGTGTACTTAAATGAAGTTGCGTGGGTAAACTTTTCGGGACGTCTGCGTATATAAAGTCGCTACGTTCGGACCGACATCCACGCCGTTGGGCTCAAGAGCCCCGATCTCCCCCGCCTGATTGGCGAAGGTAGGGGCTTCGAGGGGCAAACCCGATCGCGACTCGGCAGGGTGGTTCGGGTACGCCCGAATGTTTGTGGCCCAATGAGATAATTAACAAGTATATTCGGATTAGACGTTGTGCGCAGTTGCCCCATTCGCCCTTTTTCAAGGTGAAAGTCGTCGGCAGATGCCTGCGGCAACCGATAGAGTAATCGGTAACTATTGTCTCACATGCGCGGCCCTGTATAGCGTAAACCCGACAACTCAGCGTACACGGCGTGCAAGCCGGCTCATCGAACCTACGAGTACTTTTACTTGCTCAACTACCGCTCTAAGAGGAGATCGCTACCGACAATTCGGACCGGCTACGACATCATATGTTCGGCCCATGCTGCATATACTGACAACGGACATTCGGTAAGCTGTTTGTGTTATGTTATGAACTGAGGCGGAGTTTGTCCGGAGCTTGTCCGGAGTTTGTTGTATTAGCAGTTTAGCCGGGGGCGCCGGATCAGGACTCATGGGTTATGACATTACTGTTGATAGAAAGCGACGTCAAGCGGGATATCAGGCTCTTACTGAGCACCTGTATGCCAAATTATCAGCAGCCTCGGAAAGACTGGCGAGCCTCTCCGCGATTGACAGGAATCCAGCGTCGGGCGTCTAGGCTTGGACAGCGCACCTATCACGGGCCCCACGGAGGTAAAGGTGGAATGGAATAGTAGGGCCTAGTTGTGATTTTCGGGGCGGGAAGGAATTGTACCTTGACTTCGCACGTCTCATATCCTCATGTCGTACATCTTATGGCAGCCTGCTGGACACAGCCCGAAAGGTCTTTCTGAAAGCCCGGTTTCGGGGGCATGGAGATAAATAGGAGGGACTCCTTAGGGCTTGGATGCACAAAACGATACGCGCTACCAGGCTCGATCCGCGACCGCTATTGGGATCCGCAGCGATATATATACATACGGAACACCCCGGTCAATCCTCGCTTGCTGAGCCACACAACAGCAGATCACCTCTGATCAGCCGTCACGGACCGGCTACTGTCGACAGCGCTATCCGTGGTGCACGACTCCAGGAGACTTGATCACCTGGATATGCAGCTGCAGCGTGGTGATCTCCGCGTGCCTCTCTGGCTCTGATCATTTCCCTGGTTCCCGCGTTCTGAGTGGAGTACGTGGATATGATCTGTCTGTCGTTCTCTTGCTGTGGGAACCGAGAAAAAAGGAAGACGGGATGGGATGCATATCCCGCTTTTCTGGGGGATCTGGCTGGGTGACTGGCCCGCTCGGTTGGAAGGCAGCGATATAAGATCAGCTGCGGTGAAGGGCTGCCTAGCATGACACCCATCACTAATTCAGTGGGGAAACTCACCATCATGAAGTGGACACAGCTCCTTTCCGTCCTTGCCCTGCTAGCGACAGCGCTGGCTGCACCCCACCAGCCGACCGAGTCATCTGCGTCGTCCAAGAGCAAATCAAAGTCGAAAAGCTCCACGACATGCTCGTTCCCGACAAAGCCCTCGCACGGATACATCGAAGTTGACGTTGCCGTCCTCGGCGGCGGAGCAGCAGGCACCTACGCCGCGATAAGATTGCAGGACGAGGGGAAAACGGTAGCGATCATTGAAAGGAACGACCGTCTGGTGGGTACTTGTGCTGGCCGGATTACGTTCTCGTGAACGAAGCATTGGCTGATGGAGGACCAACAGGGCGGTCATGTGGAAAGCCAATATCCGCCGGGGATAGATTACGGCGTGATCGCTTTCCTCGAACTTCCGGGAACGCGTGAATTCTTCGCTCGATTCGGCATCGACCTCGTCTCCGCCGTCGACCCTGGGTTCGCTACTGAGCTCATCGACCTCGCCACTGGTGCACCCATCACGTCGGGGAACACCATCAATGCCGCAGAGGACCCACAGGCCGTCGCCACTGCGCTGACGACCTATGCAAAGCTGGCGGCCGAGTACGCCCAGTACACTTTCCCTTCGCTCGTGCAGCTACCTCCGTCCCCAGAACAGCCGGCAGACCTGTCTCTGCCTTTCGGCTCGTTTGTGCAAAAGTACAACCTCGAGGCAGCTCTGCCCACGCTATTCCCTTTCCTCGAATACGTCGGCGATATCCTGAAAGAACCTACGGCCTACATCATCAACCTGTACGGCGCAGTACACCTCAACGCAACAGCCAATGGCGGTCTCCTCATTCCTAACGGCGTTCTGAACCAGGAACTCTACAACAGAGCCGCTGCTCAGTTGGGCAGTAGCGTCCTCTTCGACAGCACAGTGACGTGCGCGCAGCGTAACAACGACTCTGTCGTTCTCTCAGTGAACCACGGGTCCAAACACATTAAGGCGAAGAAGTTGCTCGTCACTATACCTCCTCTTGCAAGCACTTTGTCGCCCCTCAAACTCGATTCAACTGAAAAGTCCATCTTCAACCAATGGAAGTACCAAGCTGCATACGTTGGTATTTTGAATGGTACGACCTTCCCCGACGATACCAACATCGTCAATGGCATCACGGACGATTCGTCGGATGCGTACAACCTGCCGGGCACCGACAGTCAGCCCTTCGTTTCAGGCTATTCGTTCACCGGCTTCCCAAGCTTTTTCCGAACGGCAGCAATTGGTGGACCATCCTTCTCTGCCGACCAAGCGCAAGCGATGATGGTAGAAGAAGCAGGATCGGATGCGCAGCTCATCGCGTTCGCAAGTCATACCCCACTAGAAGTGCGAGCTACACCTAAAGGTCTCGTCGACGGGTTCTACCAGCAAGCCTTTGGCTTGAATGGGCATCGCAACACTTACTATGCCGGGGCAGCGTGGGCGAGCGACTGGACCAGTATCCACTGGTTGTATATCGAGGAAACCATTCTACCTATGATTCTGGCTGCGCTCTAGGTAAAGGAAAGGGGAAACTAAAGGGCTACGGGCCGAGAATAGATCAGTTCTCGACTGTTTGGACATTATCGCCTCAACTAAAATCCATCTGACAATGGAAGTATATCGTATGGGAATCTCATGCACATCGATGCGGGTATTGCCACCAGCATACCGTCCGAGGTCTACCAATCACACTCACGGCTAACGGTTGAAAGGTTGTGCACACCACGCAAGAAAGATTTGCAAGGATACTGAGAAGCAAATGACGTATTGACGACAAGGAGAGACTGGCAGTGCATGCGCTGAAAGGAGCAGCGCTTCAGTTGCCGTTGTGAGTCACGGCGAGGTGACCGAGGGGCTGTCCGAACCTCCTTTGACTCTATGTTGCGCACTGACCATCCTTTGAAACTGGTAATGCAGCTCGTAAGGACAACATGCCTCTCGACGAGTTCAAACCGTGTGCCAAGCGTCGATCGTTCTGATCTTATCCCACATATACTATCTACCCACTAATTGCGAATGCCTCACTACACTAACTCTCTCACCATCTGAAAACGCCTTACTATATACATTCGAGCCATGTCAGACAGGGCTTACACCCACATATCTTATGAAGAGCCGATCGACGAAACGCAGAGGGTCGATCAGCTGAGTAAGCGGCTGGAGGCATTGGGATTAGACCCGTTGTCCTCGGATGATAGCGATTCGGACGAGGATGGTGCTCTTACCGAAGCCAAGCGACGTCGTGAGAAGGTCAGAGAGCGAGCCAGAGAGCAGCGAAGGAAGGAGTGGGAGGAAAAGCCCGAGTTGCACGAACAGGGTGTTCAAACTGCTGACGAGGACAACTCTGAGGCGACTGATGACCCCAGCTCACTGATACTTCATTCCTCGGCATATCCAGGCTCACAATCGCTCGCTCTCTACAGTTTGTACAATAACCGTCATGATGTTGAGCTCTGGTTCAAGCTCCAGTCCGCTTACGTGGAACTATCCGCCAAGATCGACACGATGTTCCATGAGGGCGTGCGCGATAAAGCGCGCGATCGGGAAATGGCTAGAGCATTGAGAAAGGCGGAGGAGTCGTCTCGTGGCGGCTTCTTTTCGGAAGAGGACAAGCAAGCTGTCAGTGACTGGATTGCTGCGCGGAACCAGGAAGACCTTCTCAAAGAAGTCCGGTCCAGCCAATGCGTCATCGAGGGTATGACCAAAGCAAGCGACCTCTACAAAAGCATCGAGACGACGTATGAGAAGGCTCCGTTCACTTTCGGTCTAATACTATCATTGATGGCTTACGACAGTATGCCGACCGAATACGACTTGAGGACTTTGGAGCAACGCCTCCAGCGTGAAAAACGCCAACCGAAAGAGGGCGACTCCGCATCTGTCGATCCTGAATCTACGACCCAAAAGGCGGAGCAGCAAGCGCCATCAGAGCTCGAGATTCCACCTGATGAACCTGACCCACGAATGGTATTTGCTCGCGAGACAGCCCTGGAGAATGGATGGTTGATCGCTGAGGTCAGTCAGAAGAATCCGGACGAAGAGGTCTACTTTCTGCCAAAGCCAGAAGAGCTCGACGCCCCTCCGCCGCCCGAGCGAAGGTCGTCCGACGCGCAGGAGCGCACGAGGCGAGATTCTCATCACAGCAGCCGTTCAGCCGAGGAATATAGCCGCAGAACAAAGTCAGCATACAGCGCCGAGGAAGACAGTGATGATGTCCGATATGGGAGAAACTGGGATCGATCACGACCTTCTCGCCAGGGAACGAGCCGTGGCGCCTGTTCGGACGCTAAAGCTTGCATCGAAGACTTTGAGAAGTATGACAATGTACTTCGTAGATCTTCAACAAAGAGCCCTAGGACCCATGGCAGTCCCTATAGCCATAACGAGACAGAGCGCACGTTGCTTCAGCGATTATTTGACCGGTCGGCGCAGTCCAGCGTAGGATCGCGAGGGCGGGGCCACAGCTCTCGGGACTACGCGTACGAGTCTCGTAGGCCGTCTCAGCGGTGCTGAGCGAAATGGGGTCGCTTCAGCCGGGCGTGCGCATAACGTTTCTCATGCATTGAGGTATCGAGTCTTTTGATTCGGGTGACGCAGTAAGGGCGATCGAGGGTACAGTGCAAGTTGCGGTTGATCTGTGGATCTTCCTTTCGCAGAGGCTGCAAAGTTGCCTGCTACACAAGCCCTTGAGCTCCTTGATGTGTCAGATGCATTAGCAATACACGGCGTACACAAAGGTAGTGCG
Organism: Cryptococcus sp. GC_Crypt_5; assembly: GCA_026538355.1. Lineage (NCBI taxonomy): Eukaryota > Fungi > Basidiomycota > Tremellomycetes > Tremellales > Cryptococcaceae > Cryptococcus > Cryptococcus sp. GC_Crypt_5. The sequence continues at coordinate 16,258 of JALPBZ010000240.1, forward strand.
TGGTTGTATGTATCATCGTCAGTCCTTTGTACTGGAGTGATCCTTTGCCGCGCCAAGCGAGCAGCGCCAGCGTCATACTGGCTGGCCGCCGGAGGGATTGCCCTTCCCTACATTGTTCTTTACACTCGTCCTCTCGAGTAGCACGAATGCATCCATATATATGTTCCGTCCCCTCTACCGTGTTTTTATCATATTAGCCCATTGCTTTGCCATACTGGACACTGGACACACATACATAGCCGTCAAGTGATCATTGAAGAAGATTGAAGAAGATGGACGAGAACGAAGTCACGAGCTCGAGCAGCTCACCAGATGACTGCGAGCGAGACTCTTCCCTACAAGACGCAACCCAGCAGGGAACAGCGGTAGATGACCACAGTCGTCATATCTGGCATGAGGTGTTGCGTTCGGCTTACAGGTGGCTCTACGTGAGTAGCGCCCGAAGCGCCGCGATGTGGACGGGGGAGTATTACCCCAAACTGCAGAAGGCTTATCAAGACGCTTTGCACCCCTCTGGTCAAATTGCTGAGGAATCACTGCGCGCTGAAGAAGGTTCTCGTCGCACTGAAGAAGAGATGCTTTGGGAGCAACTCGAGATGAGGCTTCGCACTGATTGGCGCGCGGCGGTGAATTCTGCTCCCCCCACTCAAGACATGATCGAGGCTGAAACAGCCGCTCAAGCTGCGTGGGAATCCTGGAACCCGGGCTTTAAAAAGGTTGCGTATGATTATAAAACTGCTCACATTATCACGGCCTTCGCCTCGGCCCCTACGAAGAAAACGCTACTCACTGCCCGGGATCTTTACTGGACCACATGGGACGACTGCGACCAGCGAAGGCGTTCGGTCGCCGCAGCCAGAGCTGCAGGGGAAGCCGTCGACGATGAAGATGAGATCATGACGGCGGCATGCGAGGATGCGGAGCTGGAATATCTTTACGACCGGGAATGATTCGCAAGCCGGATGTCAGACGTGAATGGGTGGGGCCAGCGATCGCGAAGGACTGGAGCAGGTGTCGGCTTGACGAGCAGGGACGGCGAGCCTCGTTCTCTCGATACAGAGTTCGGTGCCATCTCGCTGAGCGATCAGTAGTATAGACTATGCCTTTGCCAGCCCGCTAGTTTCTCATGCATGTCCCGGTGCCCGTTGGTGGATTGCTGGATTATTGGATCGCCGGGACGCCTCGCCGTACAACAGGTGCGAGCTCACCGCTGCTGGAACGCACACAACATGTCATATGCCGAATTGTAAAATGCCACGCGCCACCTGGACATGAGCAAAACCGGCAAAGACGCGTTCCGAAATGACCACTCGCATTTCCATTTCGTCAATCATGTATTTCTGTTCTTCCCATTTACATTTCCTCTACATGCGCATTTGCTGAGGGCCATCATCTTCGCATCGGTTTAGTTTAGCTGGCGCACAGCATGCCGTCTCAGCCTGGGCCGTCTAGCGCAGATGCAGATTCAGGCGCACCGGTGCACAGCGTGAGTTCCAAATGATTTGGCGGCTTCCTGCCCTCCTGAGCGCTATCTTTCCATTCGGAACCATGCTGACGTAGCACTGATGGCAGGTGCTCGTGGCCGAGACAAACGATGTACGGCCGTTTGCCCGACTACTACGCGGCATAGGTCTCAAACATGTGAGACAGGACTGCCCTCAAGCGCAAGTCTGTATACTGAAATCAGTGTCTTTCGTAGAATGCTGTCATGGAGATTTCGGATGCTGGGTTTGCCGTGACGGTGGAAGAGGTGCGAACGCTGTGCGGTAAGTCGAGTGAAGGTCGTTGGCGATTGATCCTTTCACGGCGCTATGAGACTGGCTATGCCCGGAGACAAAGCTGATCTACATGATTAGCCATCGCATGGATCCCAAAGAACCTGTTTACGAAATTCGACTTCCACCCACCTGCGGATCCAGCGACATTCGAGCTTTCCCTCGACGCCCTGCTCCAGTGTCTCAACATATTCGGCAACGCCGGATCCACCAGCACGTCGACCGCTAATCTCGGCGGAAGGAGTAAGCGCCGTTGGGCGGGAGAAGGCGAAGTGGACGAGCTGGAAGATGGGAGTTCGGCCGTTTCTGATGCACGAAGAAATAGGGATCGGCGGACAGGTATGAGGATGGAGTGGAAAGGTCATGGGTGGGACCTCTCGGTCTTACTGTGAGTGTTCATCTGGCTCTTTCTTGATCGAGAGCGTAGGCTCATCTGACACCTACAGGACCGACGAGGCGCGAGGGCCTACGACCAATTGCGAGCTCAAGACACTTGAGCCGGAAGAGCTTCTGAACGCGCAGTTCAACCAAGAGACCATGTGAGCGGGATTCTATACCGATGTCGACGTTGCACATGCGATCAGAAGTCAGCTGACCAGTCAACACTATGCTACTTTAGGGTCCTGTTTCTCATCATGAAATCCGAGTGGTTCCGCGACGCGCTACTAGATCTTCCCCCATCCTCTACGCGTATAACGCTCGTTGCTACTCCGCCAGATCTGGATATACCAGAACATCATCCAGATGCTACGATTTCCTCAAACGGTCGTCGTGCATACAATGCGCATGTGGGCAAATTCCGTATCAAGGCGGAAGGCGATTTCGGCACTACCGAACTGGATTATCCCAATGATAAAGAGGTCATGGACAAGTTCGATTGTGCCCAGGAGGTCACTTTCAGGTCAGCTCATTACTCAACCTCAATTGCATACGAGCTGACATGTGATCTGGTAGCTATCATTCATCGCATTTCGCTCTCCTGCAACGCGCCCTGCACCAATCAGTCAAGATCTGTTTGCAGATCGAAAGTACCGGCTTCCTCTGCGTTCAGATCATGATGCCAATGGGCGAAGACGTGGATGTGGGTGGTCATTCAGGTATTCTCGAGTTCAAGGTGAGTGCTGTGAGCACAATTGATGGTTGTTCAAGATGCTGACTGGTGCAGATGCACGCGCTCGAGGAGGATTGACCGTCAAGTAGCGGAGGGTTGCGGGTAACAGGAGTATTCCCGTCAGATTCACCACCATCGTTTCAGCATTCCCCATTCCCAGCACAAGATATACCATGTACCATGCACCATGAACCATGTCCCTCGTGTCAGCAAGTTGGATCCCTGTAATCGAAATGAAACCATTCATGGACACAACTGAGGCTGATCGCGCTATGTGAATGCTACACTTGAGCCGAGAACAATGAACGCACAACGGCGACATGGGACGCTAGGTCTGGCGATTTAGTAACCGTGGCTAGAAAACCAAGGCATGTCAGATCAGGATCGACAGTGCGGATCTGAAAGTGACTCACACAACGATCGAGTCCTTTGCCTCCTTGGAGGAGACGATGCCCATGTCGATGAGGAACTGCTTGGCAGACATCCTCTGATCGCCTTGGAGCTGAAGGACGTCACCGTGGTTGACTGCCTTTGGTCCGGCGGGAGCGGGCGAGTCGTCGTCACCAGCCTCTTCGGGCTTGACGACGGTACCGTTGCAGGCAAACTCCTTCTTCATCGCTTTGAGGATCTTGGAGTGATCAAACTTCTTGGGGACACCCTGGATCGTCGTAAGGGTCTTGCGACCGTTACGCTGCTGGAGACCTGTTGGAGTATGCGTCAGAACGCTGAATATCGTAGGAAGATATTCCACTCACGGATGTGAATCTTGTCATTTTTGCTGCCGACGGCTTTCTCGATGGCGGGGGTGTCGTCTACCTGAGCGAAGGGATCTGAGAGAATTGCGGTCAGTTATCGAGTTCAAGCCAAATAACGATGTTGTCATGTAACGATATGATGATTTGATGATATGGTGATCTGGTGATATGGCGAGTTTCACGCCCTTTGCCTAATCACTCACCAAATGCAGGACCGAGATTGGCAACCCCGGCATCGCCCGCCGAGGCCTTTGATTTCTTGGTAGTGGCGTCCACTTTGTTGTTCGTAGCGGCTGTGGTAAGTACATTTGTGTATCAGCGCGGGCTCAGTCGACGTCGCGTGAGCCGTCCCATTGCTGAGTAATGGGTTGAGTTGGTGGCTCACTTTGCGTGCTCATTCAAAAAGTCTAGTGCGGATACGGCTGGTGTACTGTCTGTGCTGCGTTGAGCTCGTAGGGTGTCTAAACGAATGAGAATGGAATGAGTGGTGAGTTGACGATATATGTAAATGACTGATATCTAAGCTGTGGTTTATAAAATGAGAGCGTGAGTGAGAGAGTGAACAAGCCCAGGAGGGAAAACGGCGGTATTTGACAAGTGTGGCACTTTTGCCACTCAACCCGGCTTTCTTCATCTCGTGACAACAAAAATCAAAAAATGTTGTTTTCAACATTTCGGATCATTCAACCATACCGATACGGACATCGACTCTTATCACGTGCATCTACCGACATAGTCTGACACGCAATGCCTCGCGTTACCAAAACGCAAAAGGAGGCGGGGGTGAAGCCTAAGCCTAAGCCCCAGATGAAAGCTGGCGCTGCAAGCGGCCCCGGGGCAAGATACAAGTCTGGACCAGGAGGGAGAGCGGGTCCGCACCCTGTCGCGCAGAAGAGAGGGTTCCGCGTCGGACCCGCTCATGCGCCCCGAGATGCTTACTTGGGCAAAGGTAAGTAATGTGGCTGTGCTGCAAACCGAGGAGTTCAACCAAGCTGACTCGAGTGCAGCCAAGAAGATCAAGGCGGATCTGATCCGAAAGGCCAAGATGAAGAAACAGTATGCCAAAGTCCTCAAGGCGGAAGGGATGGAAAGCGGTCGATTAGGCGACGGACCTAAGAGACAGGGAAAGCGGGGCGAAGCACGTACGAACGTTAGTGATGGCGAGAGCGAGGTGGGCGAGGCGCGGGACGAAGACGCGAGGATGAGATCGAGAGCAGGGCCCGCTCCTGGGGACAGAAAGCGAGCTCGTCCGTCTACCGGCAGCAGCGACGAAGACGAGGATGATGATGCGCCCTCGACATCTGCCAGACCGTCCTCCTCGAGACCAAGGCAGGATCGCTCACGCCCCAATGCCGACACAGCTGGGTACACTGACCGAAAGGGCAAATCTAAAGTACGAGCATTATCACTCTCGCCTCCCCCAACTACGCCTTCGACCTCAGACGGACCTGCACCCGCACCTAAATCGTCGTTTAGGGATCTGAAGCGCGACGCGTTCTCAAAATTCCATCGACCGAGAGATACCTCTTCGCGAGGGATTGGCGCCGGCGCGGCTTACGGTGGAGGCGGGGCTGGCGGTTTCGGAGGAGGAGGGAATAGGTCAAGGGGTCAACCCAACATGGGTGCGAGAATGGGTGCGCTCCTGGAGAAGATCAAGCGAGATACTGGGCGATAGCGATAGTGGCTGGGGTAAACTATCAGGTGACCTGTTTGATTAAGGCAGCATATCTACATGCATGTTGTATATACATTCCTTTTGCAACGTTAGGAGACATCCTGATGGCTACTTACTGGTCAGCTGACTCGGGCGTATATGGTCAGAAGTGATACCTCACCGTATGACTGAATGACTTACAAACGAAACCCCCGCTCACGTTACGCGCACTCCACTGCGCTGCACGCTACTGCTGAGCAGCGATACTCGCACCTCTCGTCCTAAGACGCGATCTGATCGTATATACCTTAGCCAGAGCTTTGGCAGCGTTGGAGAACTCGCATAAGGGACTCTATACTCGTCGTGCATGCCTCGCTGCTCTCGCTGTCTGTGAGCAGATTCGGAGTGCCACTCGGTGCTTGCCGAATGAATGAGTAAAATTGATCCCGCTTTTGATGCGATCCACGCAGTTTACGGAGAATACCACTCTGATTCGGCCCGGTCTCTTCCTCGTCGCTTCCTCTCAATTCACTTCATGGCCACTTCTCTGCTCTCTCGCTCGCCCAGACGCTCGACAACCAGGCATGGAGCGAGATAGGATCTACAGGAATGGGTCTCCACCGCGGCCCAGCTCAGCCACCAGCCAAATGCGCGATGTACCCCCTCGATCATCGGTCGGTTCGGGCTCGGCGTCAACCGGCTTTTTCCCGCATGCACATGCTCGCGGTGCCGAATCATCTCATCGTCAATATCCGATCACAGCCATTTCGGACTCGCGTGCCCATGCTGTTGAAAGACACCAACAACGACCTTCCGACGGTAGCATCACATACAATCGATCCGACTTTGCCGATTCGCACAGTAAAGCTAAGCGGGCTCATGACGGCGAGGATAGCAGCGCGGATAGAGCTCACGTCAAACCCCGAGCGTCCTCAACGTCTTCCGTGTCAGTGAAGAAGGACCCGCATAACAGTAGTGTGCATGATCATGGTTCCGCCAGCGGTGCAGGAGGTGAAGGCGGACCGCGAAGAGCGGCTCAAGCTTGCTTGCGGTGCCGAAAGCAAAAGCTCAAATGTGTTGGCGGATGGCCTTGCGACCGATGCACCAAGGCCAAGACAGTGTGCGATTTCGGGAGACCAGGACTAGGACCTAATCCGAGAGAAAGTGGTACGGAGGCCAACGCGAGGCTTGAACAGCTCGAAAGCAGCGTGGCCAATTTGCTCGCGGGACTGGCTGGCGGAGGAGCACAGTACCCTAACGGAGAGATGCTGCATACATTTGATCCGGAGAAGCGACGAGCGGAGATCTCTTCCAACGACCAACGTGCCTATCCACCCCAAAACGCCGAACTTTGGTCCACCACCTTGCCTCCGCCAACACACACACGTCCCGTCGACCCACCCCGGGTGGGACATGGGAGTGCAGGTATGCCTCTGCATCTCAATCCGTCGACAACCCCAGACGACTCAGGCCCGCCACTCACCTCGCAGAACCACGTTCGCTTCACGTCTTCACCCCACAACGCAATGCACACACACATGACCTCTCCATCGGTATACGGCTCAAGCGGTACCGGCCCAAGCCCCATCTCTGTAGGCTTTGGGCGCAGCGATAATCCTACCGACAAAGCAAACGATGTGTCAGGTCAGAAGAGGAAAAAAGGAAAGGGTCAGAAGGCAGAAGAGAGGCTTGCTACCGCCACCGAGGGTGACTTTGACGAAGCACCATTCAAGGCACTACTGTATCAGGTCAGTTCTTCATTTCAAATACTGCTGAGGGGTCACTGATGTCCGCTGCTAGCCCGCTGTGTGGGACAACCGCGAACAATCTCGGAGAAACTCGCCGCAACTTAGTTCGGCACCAAGTAGGGATGAGCCACCCATCGGAACATACGAGAAACGCGTGATGCGCGACAGGGACGACCCAATCAATACCGAGCTGGTGAACGCTAACATGGCGGAGACACTCTTCAATTTGTCAGTTGGCGTGACTCAATCAGCGAGAGACCTGAGCTGATCGACTTGTGATGATAGCTTCGTTGACCATTGCCACCCCTTTCTTCCCGTCGTAAATGTGGCCTTGGACGACGCTTTCAACACGATCCGTCAATCCCCATTCCTGATCTCGGCGATCATCGCTGTCGGTGCCCGTTTCTACATTCGCTTCACTTCTCGTTCGCCTGGCGCATATCCCCCTCTAGACCCTTCAATCCCTCCAAGACTTGCCAACTTGGCAGAAGCGCACCTAGCCAACACTTTGCTCAGGAAACAACATGCTTTATCGGATGTCCAGGCTGTCATGCTCCTTGCTGCATGGGGATTGCAGAGTGGCGGTAGAGGACCAGACGCCTGGGTCGTCACCGGGCATGCGGCCAGAATAGCGAGGAGACTTGGCGTGCACAAGGTATTGGGTCAAGCCGCTGAGATGGCCAGGATGACTAGGCCGAATTCAGATGGGTGGGATAAGCTGGAGACTTTCATGCCACAATGGCGCACATGGCTTTGCTGGTTCTGGTAAGTTCACGCATATAATTCGTCGCTTCACCAGCTGACTTCTCGATAGCTTTGACGGCTTCTTATCGCTCGGCTTTGGTCGTCCTCAATCAACTCAATTCGAAACCGTCGACGAACAAGGCTTCCTCCAAATCCGACTCAATCAAGCTTTGCCAAGACCAGGAAGCACACCGTCCATATCACTATACGGCGATGTGTATATAGCAGGACAAGTGCAGCTTACTCAGATCGGTCGGGATCTCATCAACTGGGGAGAGATGCTGGCGGACCCGAGAAGTGCGCTGTGGGCTGATCCGAGGCGAGCGGACATGTTCCATGATCGAGAATTGAATGTGACGAATATGTTCAAGGATCTCAATGCGCGACTCGATGAGTGGTCCCGGCTCTGGGTATGGAGCGGTGCGTGTAACAACACTACCATTGGGCGAATTCGCTGATTTGACTTTATGCTACCGTAGGATCGCCATACACGCTTTATCTTGGCTCATCAGCACGCATCGCCCGGCTTCAAGCGGACCACATGAGACTTTGTCTCAACTCCTTTGCCCTCAAATCTGGGCCGAACGAAGACGACATTATTGCTCAGTGCCTCAAGAAGGCTCTGAATGCGGCGATGAGTACTATCCAAACGCACTATGAATCGAGCCAGACCGACCTTGCTCTCAGCTTCGCCACTGATGTGAGTACAGTTGCCTTCCTTCATAAACTGCCTATGGCTTGCACCAAATGACCGACTCCGTTCGCAGTATCTCACGATAACACTGGCCCAAGCTGCGGTATTCCTTGTCCGTATAGCGAAAGCCGGGCCAACCACTCAGGCAGTGACCAGCATCGACCCTTCGGTCATTGCTCATTACTTGAAAATGAGTATAGACTTGCTCGATACGGGCGAGTTGAGCGAGACCAGACTATCGACCTACCTCGCCAAGACCATTCGGGATATAGCTAGAGCTGCGGACATAAGTGGCTTGGGATTGCCGGACGTCGAGGACGAGGTGGGAGAAAGGTGAGCGCTGCTATTCTGCTTGTCCCTTCATATGATAGGGTTACTGAAGATCTAATTGCTTATTCATAGTCGTCCGCAATCCGCTCGCAACAGCGTTCCACCTCCTGACTTGAGTGGGGGTGGAAGCTCGACCGACTTGCCCAACTTCGACATGGACTCATTCCTGCAATTCGAATCGCAGTTGGACCTGGGATACTTGCTGGGCTTACCAGGGGACAACTCCGCCGTGCATATAGGCGGGAGCGTGACTCCCTCCACAGCGAACAACGGGATGGCAGCACCGCCTGGTTCGGGCGGAATGGGTCTGGGTGGAGGATACATCGGGAATGCGGAGTTCAGTTTCGGCATGAACGGCATGGGTCTAGCGGCAATGGGAATGGGGCCGATGGGGATGGGTGGATTCGGGCTGC
>JALPBZ010000241.1:0-25316 GCA_026538355.1 Cryptococcus sp. GC_Crypt_5
GATTTGGACGAGGCAGTAGGCTTCTCCACGTCTACGGCTATCATCGCGGAGGAAGAGCTGGAACGTCATACGCGCACCGGTGAAAGTGGCTCTAGGAGCTTCAAGGAGATCATGTCCGATAATCAAGTTGTCATCAATACCTTCATAGCGGGTGAGCAGGATTTCTTCGATCTTTGCAAGTCCCCTCACTGACTATCCCTTCACGTAGGCGGCTTGGCAGGCGCAGCTAGTCGAACAGTCGTGAGCCCCCTGGAACGACTCAAGATCATCCTGCAGTGTCAAGCAGTATCAGGCAAGCATGCTGCAGGTCAAGCATATGCAGGAGTGTGGGAATCCCTCGTTCGTATGTGGAAGAACGAGGGTTGGAGGGGGTTCATGAAAGGCAATGGCATCAACGTTGTTAGAGTGAGTCTGACATCGATAATCCGACGTACGAGGGAGCGGTCTGCTGAACCCGAACATTGCAGATATTACCATACTCAGCATTACAATTTACTGTGAGTGCTCCTGTCTTGTCCTGATATATCTATTTAGGCTGACCGTCCTCGTAGTCATACGGCGCATTCAAGAATATGTTAGGGACATGGTCAGGTGAAACAACGCTTTCAACACCTCTCAGACTCGCAGCCGGAGCTGGAGCTGGCATTCTCGCCGTTGGTCAGTTCTTTCACTTTTGTTCAAGCTTTGCAGCGTGTAGGGATCTGACAATTGATATAGCTGCGACGTACCCGTTGGACCTCGTGCGGGCCAGATTATCAATAGCCACAGCGAACATGGCTACTCATTCGACCAGTCAAGGTTTCTCCAGTCAAGATGCTCTGCTCGGTATGGTCGGGATGACGAAGAAGGTCTATAGGACTGAAGGAGGTATCAAGGGATTATAGTGAGCTGTCTGATTTGAGGTCCTGGTAATCCGCGCTAAATCGGATGTAATTGCATTGCAGTCGTGGATGCTGGGCAACAGCTGTCGGTATAGCGCCATATGTCTCTCTGAATTTCTACATCTATGAAACCTGTCAGTCATGTCGGTCCTGCTCTATGAGAAAATGCCTAAGCTGATGTAACCGCTTCGCAGCGAAAGCATACTTTCTGCCGGATTCAGATCACACGCATCATATGAACGAGGCCGAACTAGCCGCGCGCAAACTCGCTTGTGGGGCGATGTCCGGCGCTACCAGCCTCATATTCACTCATCCATTCGACGTCCTTCGGCGCAAGCTGCAGGTGGCAGGGCTATCCCACATGTCCCCGCAATATAACGGAGCTATCGACGCCATGAGGCAGATTATCAAACACGAGGGTTTCTGGAAGGGCATGTAGTGAGTGGTGTCGTACAGTAATATCGTTCTCAACGAGAAGCCTTGATGCTGATGCCTCTCTGCGTTCTAAAAGTCGCGGTCTTGTCCCTAATATAATCAAAGTGAGCTCACTCGCTTCTTTGTGTTCGAAGCGGCGTGCAAGAATCTGACGCTGTCGCCTACAGGTCACGCCATCTATCGCTGTATCATTCTACACATTCGAAACTGTCAAAGATCTCTTGACTGCATGGGAGGAAGAGGGAGAGACGTCGTAGCATATGGGCGATTCGTAGGAATAGAATCTAGAGAACATTTGATCTGTCTAGCTTTCTTTTGGGAATAGGGAGGAGTGTGGGCAGATCGAGTTTTGGCCCATTCTGGCCTTTTCATTGTCTTGTACTGGCATTGTGCATGTATATCTTCTCCGGACTTTCGCAGAAACCGATGTAAAGTTGACAAGCAATGATTCTGCTTCGAAGCGTTGGTACCAATGACGCGTGTTTTGGACAATGTAACAACAAAGGTGGTGCCCCAGCCAAAAGTAGAACCACCCTCTACCATCAAAACACCCTTCACTGTTCATCTCCTTTCTTGTGGTATATAAACTGTGGTCCCCGACAGCCTGCGCAGTACCCTCGCCTCTCGGGCTTTTCATCGTAGCCAGATCTCCCCACCTCATTTCTCAGGCTAACTATCACGCCGGCTCTTGACGAAAACCTCACCTCAGCGCGATTGACGGATCGCCTCGTATTCTCTCCACTTCGTCTCGTCTCGACAGATACGCAACTACATCGAAGCACAATGCCAGCAACCCTCTACCTCCGACCTCAACCGAGAGAGTTCCTACTTCTCACTGATACCCACGCGTTGATCTTCCGTCAACCTGATGCGAGCGAGACGAAGGCTTCGCGCAGTGTGGTGGTGGCCGAGTTCCTCCCTGTGGAGCAGGTCGATAGGCGGGGACTCATCAGGGCTAGTAGGGGACAGACTGTCGAGGGTGTTCTGGGAGTGACGAGTGTGCCCAGTGGTGAGTCCTCATCAACTTCACTGCCTTTCGATGAACCAGAGATATAGCTGGCGACAATGCTGAAACTCTTACTAGATCGCTCTCCGGTCCCCGAGATATTCCTCCTCCTCGTGTCGTACTCGACTCCATTATCGCCTTTCCTCCCCTCCTCCTCACTCCGCCCTTCGCGCGTCGTCTCGGTCGAGTTCCACTCCTTGTCCAGCTCATTCTGGGACTCGCCCGACCTGCTCTCCGCGTCTCAATACAATGGATACGACCTAGACGAAGAAGACATGTCTGGTCCCTACGGCGGCAACTCCGCAGCGGGACCTGGGCCTAGTTCCACGCAATCTGAAGCGCAGAGACAAGGAATGGAGAACCCGTGTAATGGGATGCGCAAGTATCTTGAATCCGGCGGATTCTTCTATGCCGAAGGGTGCAAGTGGGACATCTCGTCTCGCATGGGAGAAACAAATTGGGTTCAGGCCGAACGTCATGGCTCCACTGCACATCCCCTGGAAACCTTCAACGAGCGATTCGTGTGGAACAAGAGCCTTCTGGCCCCGCTCCTCGCTTTCCGAGCGGGTCTATCGACCGAGACCAAAGCCCGTCTGGACAAACAGAGCCTCCTGATTCCAGTCATTCAAGGATTCTGCGGCTCGCTGCCCATTTCCACCGGTGCTCGGAGCGAAGATGGCAGGCCTGAAGTCGCTGCGCTGGGCATGATAAGTCGGCTGAGCTGGAAACGCGCAGGAGCAAGATTCAGGACTAGAGGCATAGACGATGATGGCCAAGTCGCCAATTTCGTTGAAACGGAGCTGTTGCTGGCGACCGATAGCGTCTGTATGAGCTATGTTCAGGTCAGAGGCTCGGTACCGCTCTTCTGGCAGCAGCCGAGCGCTGGTATACAGACACTGCAGCAGAAAGTCGAAATCACCCGCGTAAGTGTTGTCTACCCCAGCGTCGAGGCCGGTGTAACCTGATGTATCTTCCGCAGCCACCTCAAGCTACTCAACCGGCCTTCGACAGGCACTTCATCGAACTTCTCGACCACTACCATTCAGTGCACGCGGTGAACCTCCTCGGGCAAAAAGACGCCGAGTCGATGCTTTCCGCTGCCTACTCCGACCATCTGCAAGTGCTCAAGAACACTCTGGATCATATGCCAGAAGCAGAAAAGACCGCATTACATGCTACGCCGCAGGGCACCCTGGATCTTACGCCATATGACTTTCATTCGGCTGTCAAGATGAACGGCCACGACTCGATCAAATACGATTTTTCAAGCAGGTTGACCGAGGTGGCGAATTCCATGGATCATTTTGGGTGGACCAGCATGGATCCCAGTGACGGACAGGTGGTCGAGTCGCAGAAAGGCGTGTTCCGCGTCAACTGTCTAGATTGGTATGTCCCCTCATCCTCAAGTAAAGCCGAAGACAACATTCAAGCGAAAGAAGGAAGCAAGACTGATGAACACATTACCATGCAATGCAGTCTGGACAGAACGAATTACGTCCAAGATGTCATCTCGTCAATCACGCTTTCCCGCTTCCTCTCATCCATCCATTCTCCCTTGCAGAACAGTCCGACCCTCTGGGCCGCTCATCGAAGTCTATGGGCGGATAACGGCGATCGTCTCAGCAAGATCTACGCAGGTACAGGAGCTATCAACACCAGTGCGACGAGAACTGGCAAGAAGACTTTTGCTGGGTTGTTGAGCGACGCTACCAAGTCTGTGGGACGGTGAGTTCTTGCTTTTGAAGACAAGCAGTGAAAGGAGCTGATGAGATACACAGAGCATACATCAACAACTTTCAGGATAAAGGCAAACAGACTTCGATTGACATGCTCCTGGTGAGCAATCGAATCTTGTCACAACTTTGCCCCTTGGTAGGATGTGCTGACATACAATGCAGGGCATGATGGCGGGTCAAAGGCCTGTCATTCTCTTCGATCCCATCAGCGATCATGTGCAGCACGCTTTATCTGCAAGGTGAGTCTTGGTCGATTGTGTACGAGCTATGCCAACGGTGTGACGTAGAGTGAACGAGTATTCGAGCACGCGCAATATCTCCATATTCTCAGGAACCTGGAATCTCAACGGAAAGGTAAGGTCATCGCTACTGTTTTTGGGACGTAAGAATGACTCTTTTTCAGGCGCCCGATGAAGCTCTTGACGCCTGGTTGTTCCCACCGAGTGAGTCAGCGTCTTATACGTCAGGTCTAGAGGCTTACCTGATCGTGTGCTGCATCAGACGCTCCCGAGTATGTGAACCTCTCGAGATGCTATTTGTCAACCTGACTTTGGTCCTTCAGGGCCGACGTGTACATGATCGCCTTTCAGGAGCTTGTCGAGCTCTCAGCAAGTCAAATCTACCAGACTGATCCGGCGAAGAAGTGAGAATGACCACATGCAAGCGGGATACGAGACTGACATGTCTGGAATTCTCGCAGGCGCGTGTGGGAAAGGTTCATCATGGATACCTTTGACATGCGGTCAGGCGGCAAGTCAGAGTATATTCTGCTACGTAGCGAACAAGTAAGTCTAGCATTTAAGTCTCCCAAAGGACATATTGTACAAGAGCGCGGACTGATTCGCGCGCTTAGCTTGTAGGGGCAGCATTGATCATCATCGTCAAATCGCACCTTACCCAAGCTATCCGGAATATTGAAAGCACCACAAAAAAGGCACGTGGACCTACCAATAAGCTCAAACATTCACATGCCGCCGCAACTTCAAATGTTGTGAAAGAAGCAAGAATCCAAGCTGACGATCAAGTGTCTTCTTCGATTCGTCAACAGACTGGTCTCTCGGGATTGGCCGGTAACAAGGGCGGTGTCGGGATCCGCTTCGACCTCTTTGATTCGACAATCTGCTTTGTCACAGCCCATCTTACGGCGGGACAGTCGAACGTGACGGAGAGAAACGCCGAGTATAAGTTGATCACGTCCAGTATGCGCTTCTTGCGGGGAAAGATGATAGAGGATCACGAGTAGGTGGTGTTCGCTAAGACTCACACTTTGCGAGGCGACAGCTGAATGGTGACGATATGTCAGTGTCATCATCTGGTCGGCAGACTTCGTAAGTGATAGGGGAATAATGAAGTTGGCGGTAGTAGTCTTGACATTCTGCGCGTGACTCGCAGAATTACCGAGTCAATATACCGAATCCGGATGTCCGAGAAGCTCTTGAACATGACGATATCGACTACTTGCTGGACGCCGATCAGGTATGTCGGATTTGGGTATTTTAAGCGAGTATCAGCGCATACTGATGCCAAGCCCAGCTTCGTAACGCTATGGATGCGGGAGAAGCCTTTATTGGATACGAAGAAGGGCCAATACGCTTCAGGTCAGTCCATAAGACCTGTTGACCTGGTCACATACTGACAGACTATCCTTCTTGTAGGCCCACTTACAAATAGTCAGTCGATTTTAAGGCAGGGCCGAATCGATAGCTAATGGACATGCAGTGACAACGGCACTGACGTGTATGACACAAGCGAGAAGCAGCGAATTCCCTCATGGACAGGTGAGTGAGGTGGTCATTAGCGAAGATTCGAAGCTGATCACTAATGATTCCTAGACCGGATCTTATTCCGAGGCGATGCGGTGAGTGGACATCAACCTCATAGGATGTGTACTGATCTACTCGATCTCTCAGCTCCGACAAAAAGAATACAATCGCGCCGAACTCATGACGTCTGATCATCGACCGGTATTCGCGGTATTTGACGCGACAATCAGACAGGTCGATCATGCTCGGAAGGAGTCTATCTCTCAAGAAATCTTGAGCTCAGTCATGCAAAGCGGTAGCGCGAGAGCAGGCTCAAGTGATGGGAAGACAGAGAGTTTGATGCCAAGAGGTGGATTTGGCGGATTGTCGAAAGACCTGAATAGCAGTACGTCACGA
Source organism: Cryptococcus sp. GC_Crypt_5 (assembly GCA_026538355.1). NCBI lineage: Eukaryota > Fungi > Basidiomycota > Tremellomycetes > Tremellales > Cryptococcaceae > Cryptococcus > Cryptococcus sp. GC_Crypt_5. The sequence continues at coordinate 6,218 of JALPBZ010000241.1, forward strand.
TCTCTTGCATCGTACATCAGTTTCATTTCGCTCATTCTGCGTCACGATCCTCAGTATCTCTGTCCCTAGCCCAGTCCGCGTCGACCCCGAGACTACCGCCCCGCCCTCCATCCGCAGCGTCAATGAAAGAGCGCGAGCATCCCACTCCTCCTCAGACATTCGTCGATGGTGCGCGACACCGATCAATCTCCAACCTCTCTCCTGCTGCAAGTAGTACGACCTCCAGACTTGCCCACTCGGCATCGGCCTCTTCGCTCAGCGCAGCAGTCCGCCGAGCTGCGCCGCCCATTCCCGCAAGGCCCAAATTGGCTCCTATAGATTCCGATCGCAAAGAACCAATATCGCTCACCTCGACCACTCGCCCTGATTCAGCCTTGTCCTCGCATCCAAGCGGCGTGGCAACTGCAGCCTCGTCTATGGTATCTCTCCCGCCGAGGCGCAATACTTCGAGCGCGTCCCCCGTCCTCACACCTTCTTCCACGGGCGATTACGTGGTGGTCTCGCGTTCTTTTACTCCGTCTTTATTGTCCGAATCACCCAGTGTTTCGACAACGAGAGCGCCTCCTCTCCCACCAAGAGTCCTTGCTTCGTCTACGCCTAGCGTAGGCGGGCTGAGCGCGAGTCCCAAGCCGGCGCCAGCAACAGTAGCGACAGTAGCGGCTGCAGCACCATCAACGACCAACCGGGATGCTGCGAAGGGAGGTCTCAATACCGCTGGACCAAGCAGCGCCACGCGCAAATACCCAGATCTCAACGCTGCTCCGCCATCAGGACTGATCACCCCCGTCGCACCAGACATGGTCATGCCCCGCGTCGTGTCCCCTGCTCCACCGTCGAACTCACCGGTGAAAGCAACTCGACCAGGACCCATCAAGCCAGTCGTGACAGGAAGGTCGGTATCAGAGATCTCGCGCATGTTCGAAAGTGGTAATGGAAGTGCAAGTGGAAAGGAGAGTGGCATCAAGGCGGTCCCTGTCATTCCCAGGAAACCGGTCGCTTTGCGTCAAGTTAGCAGCACCAGCACCAGTAGCCGTGGGGAAGCACCTTGATGAGTGCGGTGTCTTGTCTAGTACAAGATCTGTATAGTGTGTGTACCTTACGTGTGGCTATGATGTAGTATGCAGTGGATTGTTGTATTTGGCTCTGCTTAAGTCATGGTGGCTCCGTCGTGATCGTTTCACCGTTAATACTTACTGATTCGTCTCTCATCGCAACGCAGCTTTAGCCTGGGGATCATGAACGGCATAGTTTCCACTCTACAGCACATGCGTTGCATGAATCTATGCGAGTCCTACATCTTGCACTACCTATAGCAGCATGTATGTGTGCGTGTGGAGATGACCTGTCGATAATCTTCCACTTCACCAGCCACTTCGGCCTTCGCGCCTAATCATCAGCCGTGAGGTCCACCACTTCGACGTCAGTCTTCGGGAGGCGTTTCTTTAGTTGCTGGATCTCTTCCCTCAACTCGCGTAGGGTGCGCTGTGAAAGTGAATGAGCAAGACGCATGTAGCTTAAAGTGCTCACTTCGATTTCACTAGCATGAGCGTCCGTCTTCTCCTTTTTGACAACGACCGAGTCGTCCGCCTCGGCGAGTTCTATGGCTCTCTTTCTCAACGATCGGCGCCGTTTACCGCCCAACTCCTCAGCCGCAGTACAAGGTTGCGCCGGGACTTGTGGAATAAGTGGTTCTGATAATTGAGTTGTCAGCTCTCGGTCGTGGCGAAATGAGGCGCGACTACCCACCTAGTAAGCCTATCTGTTCAAGAACGACACGAGGTCGATACTGTGATCATGGTTGGTCCCGCTAGCCTGTGACTATTGCGTGGCGGACAGAAAGCCCACCTTGAATATGAAGCGGTAATAAGTTTCTTCCTCGTCTTTCGGACGAAACATCCAACTGGGATCCGTTTTCTCTGCAATCTTTTTGCGCGCCCCGGCGCTATCGTTTTCGGATGCTTATCATCATGACTTGCGTGGCAGAGAAGAGCATGAACTCACACGATGTTGTATCTTAGTCTGTATCTAGGTCAGTCAGGTTGAACCACCTATAACTATGCGCGGACTCACTTGTTCTTGCGCTCATGAGCAGTGCCGTTCTTAAGCGCCGGCGTATACAGTGGCTTCTCCGTGGAGAGAACCAAGTGTCCGCGTTCCAGCGTCAGACTAATGGTACCCAGCGCCTTCAAGAGGTCGCCGTCAAGCGTTACTTCTGTTATGATGTCTGTAGTCCTCTGCAGACGGGATGGTGTCGCATATACGGATCAATGAGTTTGCTGCATGCCACTGAGAAACCGCACACTTACCACTGGAGCGAAACGCAAGTCGCTTTCGTAGTAATGCTCCCCTTCGCGCGAAAGTACATGATCCCAGAAAAGGACCTGCTGCCACGTCTTCAACCAGACACCATGTGTCAATACCGTTCCGTCGATACAACATTGGCAGATCCAATCATAACGAGGGCGCGGTTTGGCTGGTCTTTGACAATGTATAACGAATGGCTGCAGCACAACATGGTGCGTCAGTCATCATTGGCGCTGTTCGCTTGAGCTCACCTCGTCGATAGTCTCGACGAAACACTCGCTGTAAGGCGCTTCCTCCCCTTGCGCGGGGTGATGGATGATTTGCACCTCGTCTGCAGACATTGCACATGATCGAACTGTCAGCTCCATCCGACTGTGTCTTCAGTGAGGTTTGATCCAGATGAAAATGGCTTTCTCACTGAGTCGGGTCTCATCATTCTTATTCTCGATCCATGCCTAAATGCACTCGATCATTTGGTCATTGCGCGACTCGCTTGTGTCACTGTGCAGTCACCGGGACTCACCTCGAACTCGATAGGGACGCCTTGAGAGAGCATCGTGCTGCACTCATGTAGCAAGGAGCGGAAAGACGACGCACGACTCGTTCATGTATGCGTCAGTGTAGCGATAAGGGAGTTGAAAGAGGAAAGAGAAAGAAGAAAGAAGGAAGAAGAAGGAATTGATGATGAGTCGTTCATTGCATCAGATTCGTACTCATACTGAGGATCCGTGCGTCACTGCTGTCCTTGATGGCGAAATAGAGGGGATGGGGTCTGTGCGTTTCATTATAATGATAGGTTGCATCACGAATATCCCTTTGATGGCGTGGTTGGTCAAGAATAGCATTGACTCATCTTACACTACACTCCCAAGCAAACAAGCAGTCGATGGCTCATGCAATCATCTCCACTCTGCCCAAGACACCCGGACCAGCCGAGAGTCTCTTCCCCCTGCCATCACCAGCGTCACTATCCCCGTCCTCGCCGTGTCCCGCGCCATCTTCCTTCCTCTTCGTGCCCTGTGTTTGGGTCAAGTTTGATGCGGTGGTGACTGACGAACTGCTGGTAGATCTGCCGTGTCCCCCATGCCGCTGTACAGCGTCAGATTGGAAGAAGACTGATGGACCTCTCCGGATCACTGCGGCAGGGTTGGCTGGGGCACTTCCGCCACTAACGCTGTTCGTGGTCACGGCCTCGTTAACCGAGCTGACGGAGCCAACGGATCCATTGGAGCTTCGTGGTGTCTTGGCCCGCAGAGAGGGAAACGGCGAGGATGTGCCGGAGAATTTGTCGGCGATGGGAGTAGAAAACATCTTGGCGCGATCTTCTACTGTCCCAGGGGCATAGTGGACCTCCTCGAATTGTTCGGTCGTTGCCGTCTCCGGCGTTTCAGGAATGGGTACGGAAGCTGGCGTTTTTGTCTCCTTTACAGCTTCGGCTATACCCGTAGAGGCCGAGACAGATCTATGTTCTGATTCGTTGCCTTGGCCCTGACTGTGCAGGTCGACAGCGGAGATATTGTCGATTAGCTGCGTAGGAGGTTTGTCTTCGAAAGTAGGCAGCGGCGAGGTGGGCGACATGACAATTTCAACTTTTGGTGGCTCGACGGCGGAGATGGAATGCATCGTCTCGACACTCTTTTGACGAGGTATGGTCGTATGACTTGAGCTGAACAATTTTGTGAGACTGGGCTTGGGCGGTAATCTCGGTGATTTCTTCTTCGGAGTGCCAGTTGAAGGTCCAGCAAGGACTTCTTGCTCGTCGCTTGGCCAATTCGACGATGCGAATGTGGACGCAGTGGGCGGCTCAACAGGAGACAAGTCTGTTTCGCCAAAGTTGATCAGATCATTTGCTGTCTCTGTGCCTGAGATGGAAGGCGGCTGAGCGAAAAGCTCGTCCTGTCGATCGAGCAACTCGTTGAGCACTCCGCCCGAGATATTGAGCGATGGACCGAGCGAAAGCATCAAGGCGTTGAGTGTCATACGATTGGTATGGGCGTGACGGGGAACGAGGTCGAGCAGTTTGACTATGACAGCGTCAGTCCATCTGGTCGGTGTGACAGAGGGTAGACGCAGAACTCACCAATGTCAGCTAGGAGGAACCAGTGCGCTTGTGGTAGCTGCTGCAGTAGTTCCGGTAATCCCTCTTGATCCGCATCTTGCCCATTCTGCGCCCCAGCTGTACCCCAGTTGGTACGCGGTGCATTCACCGGTGACTTTGTTTTGGCCTTGACATAGGCGTCGAACTTGGGTGCAAGCTCGTTCGTCAAAAGAGGAGATGGTACTGAAAGTGACCGACCCAGTATTATCAGCAACGCTACCGTAAACGAATCAAGAACAGACTTACGATCTCGCAGATATGATTTGAACAAGCCGGCTATTGAGTGTGGATCTAGATCACCAGGGTGACACTGGGTGAGGTCTATGTCGGCACCTGCGATAGGGTGAACATGAGCATTCGCGCAAGACCGACCCATTTTTGGGAGATACTTACCTGAATCAAACTCTTTTCGTAATCGGGCGATATGACTACTTCTTCCGCTGATACGGAAGATGCCTTCTTCTTTAGGACCCCAAATGACGACTAGGAGGAGCAGATATCATGAATTAGCTCCGGATTATGAAGATAGCTCAGAGCACACTTACGATAATCGACCGAGCGCACGACCACTGCAGGCAGGCATTTTCTCCGTCTGCTCTCCATATCCGACCAGGCCATCTTCTGCTGCTCGTCCAAGTCTACTACGCCCCATTCTTTTCCCGCTTCGCCGATATCCCGTCCGAAGACTTTCCCTGTACGACCTTGTGCCGGACGCTTGACTACTCCAGACGCGAAGACGGGTCCGTCGGTGCTTGTGCCGCTAGGCCGAAGATCGTGATTGTCCGATTGACTCCTATCCCTACTGCCTCTTCTCGCTATTCCTGATGACCACGAGTTGCTGGGCCCCATAGAGCTCTGATCCCGAGAGGAAGATTGGCCGAGGGAACTCATACTGCTTATACTGCCCCCCACGCCCCGCGCTCGCAGTCCAGCCCAACCTTTTGACACTGCTGATCCGGCGTGACCAAGGACACGCTGTGCAGAAGCTGGAAATCGCTGCGGGTAGCCTGAGATTGAGCCAGCTTGAGACGCGATACTGTTCGAGGACTCGGAGCGGGAAAATGAGCCGTTACTAGATTGAGCAGCCGTGGTCCAAGCTGAGATTCGGCCTCGGATATTGCCAATGTTATCTCGCGATGGCAACGGTGGGGGTTGAGCAAATGACGATTGTGAAGTCGTTGGAGGTGAGAACGCCGGACGGCCTTGCCCGTCGGCTAAGCGACTCCGGCTGGGTCCAGCAACGCCGGCAGTGGCGACGACAGTAGCATAAGAGCCTCTGCTGGGCAGCCTTGGAGGCGCCATCGGTTCTTCCACTTCCTTCAATGATTGCGAGCTCAAGCTAGACTTCGCTCCTGCACCTTCCAATCCCTTGCGCGGCGGTAGAACCGGAGGCAGCGACGTCGAAGCTGACAACGTAGGTCCATCTTCGTTCAAAGCCGGGCTTTTCGATTTCGACCGAAGAGCCGAAGTCCCACTTGCCCGTCTGAGCCATGATGGCTTAGTTTTTGTAGCTGGTTTCGATAGGTCGGAAGATGAACGGGAACTGTCGATCGAATGCGAGTCGGACGTCAGCGGAGGAGAGGGTACTGGCTTTGTTGCGTCGGCATAGGATGGACTGCCGAGAGGCGAGGGGCGAAGAGATGCGCGTTTGGCGAGGAGAAAAGAGGATACACCGCCTTTGGATGATTCTCTGAAGTGGTCATGGGAGTCAGCGCACCGCTCTCAGAATGAGTGAAACGGAGCTAAGGAGCGATCAGACCTACCCAGCTTGATCTGAACGAGAGATCCCACTCTTGCTTGACTTCGCATCCTTGTCCTTGGTTGAATCCGCTGACACCGATCTGCTCCCCTCCGGCCGTCTTGGTAATTCAGGTGGTTTAGTCGTGGGCGATGGAGGCGGTGGTCCCTCGTTTCCGAGTTCGGGTTTGAGTTGGCCATCTGTGATAGCTAAGGTAGGTGCTGCAGAGCCAGGGGTGGGACCTTTGGACGACTGCGAGCCTGAAGCAGATGTGGGCGCCAGAATAGATTGTGCCGATTGGGATTTCCCGTAATTTGCGAGATTGAGGGTTATTGTCTGCACTGGCATGGCGGTGGCCGAACTTGACGACGGCCCTGCAGCCGATGCTGGAGTGATAAGAGCCGCAGCTGGTGTGATTGCGTTCACACTTCCATCTCTGACTTCGCTCGATGGTCTGCTAGACCTATCTTTCTCCTTCTCCTTGGACAGCTCTCCTTTGTCCTTTTCCCTGTCTTTGCGCGAATGGACCGAAGACCTATTTGACCTCCAGTTGGACTCGTTCTCCGATATCTCCGACAAAGGTCTTCCCAACTGAGTATGACTCTGAGCAGTCGGTGGTCGGCTGTCTCGATCCCTATCTCGTTCGCGTTCTGATGTTGACATGTCTGAAGGTATTATAGGAGATACTGGAAGTGGTGGAAGCGATGAGATGGTCGTCATTGTCGATTATCGATTATCGATCTTCGACCAGGCCTTTCTCCAAAGGCCCGCCCTTTTGATAGTCAAAGGATGTGGGAGCGTATGTGAAGATGAGACGACGGCCCCGGCGTGATCGGTTCAGACTAATGAAGGGAATTCAACATAAACACACGCGCGACATGCGATGTCGATCTGTGTTCTGCGTCGTCGTTGCGGTCGCTGCAAGCGGTTCTCTCATGCACAGGTCGGAGATTATGGCCCGATCATTTGCGTGTCCGTGACTATTATATAGCGGAATCGCGGGATGTTGAAGACGGGCAGTTGACAGCGTCTGAAACCAGCCTCGCGGGATGTTGACAGTATGAGAACGAATAATGGGTGAAGCGCGCTGATGTCGTACGCGTTCCGCGTCCTTTTCGTGCCGGCTTTCTCAAGGGGCCCTCAAGACTCTTGATATGGTATTCGGATGCTATGTTAGGTATGACAAGAACGGCGCAGCTATGCGGTACGGTGCATGAACGATGATGTCTCTGTTTTGAGGAGATGGGATTGCACTAGGACAAGGACCAAGGACCAAGGCGGCCGAGACCGAAGCGTGGGCGTCTTTACGTACTAACGTATCGTCTCGCTCAGTACCTGCAGGTAGTGGCAATGTGGCAAATGTGTGAAACCCGTAAACACCTCTCATCGGCACGCTACTGCATTGCGCGGTATGACGACGCATGCCTCCTCAAATGTCCGACTGACAAATCGAGAGGCAAGGCGAGAGCACCAGCTTTTGTCATCGGACTCTGGTCACGTCGGAGTACGCGGGTGCTCGGTCCATACGACGGATTGTTTGCCAAAGGAGACGAGAAGGCGTCGATCTTTTCAGCTTATTGACATCGGACTTGCAGTATGGCTGGCAATTCGCTTTGTCTCGACTTCCCAAAGGAAGTACGCCCGTTGGCGTGTCGCGACTTTGTGCTGTGCTATCGACGACCGTGTACATAGGGCCGAGTTGGTCTATTATACACGTAGAGCACATCGCAATCACCCGCCGACTACAGCCCTGCGTAATCTACCTACTCTACTAATCACTTACCAGACCGTTTGGCAATGTCTAGCACGCAATCGTCCAGTAGTGGTACTCTGTCTCCAAGTTTGGCATGATTGTCAACCAAGAGGCAGGTGGCACGCAAGGTGAAAGAAAATACTCGGTCGCCACCAAAAACTACACACCACCGACAGATGAAAGCAAGACGGCTCACTTTCTCCAGGTCAACATTTCATTTCAATGCTCCTGGGACAGTGACAAAGAGGCCATGATCCCCAGTAGCGCCGGAAGGGTGGACCTGCAGAGTGAGCACTTCTGCGATGTGCACAGAGAAATCTTCAACAAGGCGCATGGCAACGGAACGAGCGCCAATCAGCACGGAACAACTCTCCAAAAGATTGTTCTCTCTCCCCAGGGCATTGAGCTATTGTCCGTTGGAGGAACTTTTCCATGTGCTGGCACTTTCCATTTCGCAACTGCGAGGCAAAGCGGATCGGCTTCGACGGGAAGAAACATTCCGCCACGAATTACAAGTGTTCTACACCTTCTCAAGTGACATAGCGTGCAGCAGCATGATGAACGGAGACATCACAGCGCCGAAGATGATGCTTACACCAATCCTAGCAGTCGCTGGAACTTCTTCAAGCACTTCTTACAACGGTGCATGGCAGCACATATCACACTCTTAGCCGTACATACATATACACGAATGATGCAGAGTGGCATGATACAGCAGAGGTCATAGATTTCCAAGCGTGACTTCAGTGTCGCACACAGTGTGTGGTAACAGTCAGCCTGCATGCTCCGTTCGGCCTCTCTGTTTGCTGTGAAAGGAGGCGAGAAGGCGTTCGTCCTTTCTCGATATGATGTCATGTTGTCTTTGGCTGGTTCTTGTGCTGTCTCAGTGTCATAAAGGAGATGGGTCTTTGTCATGGTCAGTGACGTGTGCCCACTCTTCCTGGCCGTCTGCGTCAGCTCATATATACATATATAAAGGGCTATGGTACCACAGAACTTACTACTTTGCCACCCACCACCATATTATTTATCAATTGCCCTACTTTGCCCACCGCTTACAAACTTTCACACACAATGTCTGACAACTCTCAGTTGCCTAATAGCAGGACTCGCAAGTACAAGCTGGACATGACTGTCGTCAAGGCGACGAGCACCCATAAACATTGGCAATATGAACTCTCCACGAACGGACTCCCCTCCAGCCGAACTAGCAAGTCGATTCCGTGCTACTGGGACTCAGGGGAGAATGCCCTACTTCTCAGAGACAAGGGCAGTGTTACTCCATCCAGTGGACCTTTTGGCACTGGCGGGGCCTACAAGAAGATTTTCGATGATTCCAGAGAGGTCACAGAGTATACCAATGACGATGGAACAAGTGCCCCATTGTCCGAAGCGGCTACGCTACAAAAGATCAAGTTTCAACCCGGCTTCCAAAGACCAACTAAGCTTGGATCGAGAATGGGCAAATCAGGCGAGGCCACTCTCTATTTTGACGATCCTACTACAGCTCAGAGCGAATTGGTCCCGACGGACACCTCGACAGAAGTCTCAGCTCTGAAAGACTGACAACGGGATAGTGTTTGTGTGCCCTGCAGCCAGCTGGAAGCTTGCACGATACCTGACAGTCGTGGAGGTATTATCGTGCCCGTAAAGTCCTTCTATCAGTACTAGCTTTCAGACAGACAGCTGTGGATATTTCCTTTGATTGATGCAGAGAGTAGCGTGGATACAGCATGGGTATTGATCTCCAAGCACGAGTTGAAAATCCACACTGTGTCAATCCGCCACAATGTGTCAATCCCCCTGCATGCTCCATTCGACCTCTTTGTTATTCCCATGAAAGGAGGTGAGAAGGCCTCCGGCATTTCTCCAAAACGAGATTGGTGGTCTTCGGCTAGCAGTCTGCATCGTCCGAGCCTCTTAAAGGAGCCATGTCTCGGTCAGGTTTAGTGGCGTGGTGGACCTTTGTCCCTCTTCCGCGCTACTCTCTTCGCCTCTCTCTCTCAGTCTTTCTCGCACGTATACTATAGGTACACTTACTGTATAAGGCTGTGTGGCAATTTGATGGCGTACAGTAACGATTCACTCCCCCACTAGCCCATATCAGAAGTGATTGCCTGCTTTGCTCATATCTTACTACTCTCGTACAATGTCCACCACCTCTCAATCCCCCACGAGCACATCCCGCGCTTACACCTTGGACGTGACAGCCACCATGACGACCTGCTGGACAGCTCTGGTCACCCTGAAGAGAAACAATCTGTCTGAGCATGGCACGCCATCCGGGTCTCACCAAGAGCGCATTCCGATCAAGTGCAGCTGGACCCAAGAGAGAATGGAGTTCAAACCCTACCACCCGAACGTTGTGACTCCGTGCAGTTTGTATTTCGGCGCGGGCAATGATTACAAGGAGATTTTCAACGAGGCCAATGAGGTCACAGCTGCAGCGAGTGAACACGGTACACTGACCATTGACAACGAAATGAGTGTACTCTTGTCGAAATCAGCTACCCTCCAGAAGGTCAAGTTGGACGGGAAGATGATGTGGCCCGGACAGACCGACACTCGCAAGGGCGTTTTCGTTTTCAACGACTCGACCGCGGGTCAGAGCGAATCAGCTTCGATGGGAACCAATCCGGCACACTAGTCCTCAGGCTCCGTTGACGGGACACTGGACACGACCTGCATCCAGCTGGAAGGCGGTTCCTGTCCTGACAGTCGCTGAGATTCCATCATCATCGTTGTGCCTTTGCTCTCTATGAGTACTAGTCCTCGGACAGACAGCCGTAGATGTTCCCTTTGATCCATGCAAAGAGTAGCGTGATCAAAGCACAGGCTACCGATGTCCCCAGCACCAGTAGTGTTCGCACTGCCACTGTCCACTTGTATGCTCAATAGGTCTTCGTTATTCGGCTGTGAGAGAAGTCGAGAATGCGTTGGTCCTTTGTCAGAATGTTCATCGATCAGCGTTGGTTGATAGATGAAGTAGCAGTTGGAGTCATCCAACATCCTGATTGAAGGCCTGATGCAGCCACTGCCCACATCATGTCACTGCCTTGTTCAGCCGTATACGCCGTGGTATAGCGCTGTTCACTCACTACACCTTACAGCTGATCCACCCATCAGCAGTCACCTTTCGCGCTGAAGTAAAGACTACCCACAATTCTTCCACGCGATGTCTACAGCTTCTTTGCAAAGTGACTTCAAACGAGACTACAAATTTGGCATGACTGTGACCAAGAAAGAACATGACACCGAGTTGAGGTACTTTGTCTCGACGAAAAAGTACATCACGTCCTACGGTGATGACACCAAGGCCCTGAGACCCACCAGATGCCGTGCGATCGATTGTTACTGGGATAGTGCCCAGTCTGCCTTTATCCCTACCTGTCAAAGTTTGGCATGGTACAGCGAGCATTTTGGTACCGAACATCAGCAGGTGTTCACCTACTTTGACGAAGAGGGTAAGCTGGTTCAGCAACTACCGGCAGGGGCTAGGCTTCGCAGAGTCAGTGTGCCATTTGGATTTAGCCTCCCAGCCGACGGCAGAGAGGTCGTTTCATGTACTGGCATCTTTCATTTCGACCATCCATCTGCAGCCCATGGCGGAGCAGCTTCAAAGAGAACATGCAGTTCACGCCGCATCGATATTCAAGACCTGCTGATATGACAGCACGTGCAGCACAATCCGACTCGGCCTCCATCTAGGCTGTTCGCTCGCTATAAAAAGTAACATGGATGTCGCAGCAAATGGTGCATACGAACGTACAGAATACATATCGGGATATGACCCCGGCAAGCTATCAAGGTACAGCACAGCAAAAGTCTCACGTGTACACTGTATCATCTTTCCCAAAGAGCCTCTTGCCCTTACTGTTTCGACATCCTCTCCCTCTCTCCCCAATCTTCAGTACCAATACGAATATAGACCCAGAGCCTATATGAGAAGACAGCCCACTTTGGATCAACATGCAAAATCGCCCGCCACTCCTGGCCATTGTAGTCTACATCCTCTGCTTGATGGCGCGAGTGATCTGCCTGGCGTAGATGATCGAAAAGCCCGTCGCTATCGGAAGCGCAGTGACCACGAGCCAGAAGCCCACAAAGAGCAGGATCGGAAGCCAGAACAGGTACAGCATGCGGTCGCCTAAAAGTATAAGTCTCTCGTCAGCGTCCTGGACTTAGCTGTTGAGGATGGTAGGCAAGCTCAACTCACGCTTGATATGCTTGACCACCTGGCCGTTGGACGCTGAGGTCCGGGCACGACTATTCGATCGCTTGTGCGACTGTGACCTGGAGCTCGTCTGTGTTCCACCTCCGCCGCTGTTACTACCGCTCCCTCCGGCAGATCTGCGCCTGCGTCGAGCTTTCCTGTACTGTCCGCCCTCTGCTTCATCTCCCTCTTCGATCTCTCCTTCCTTCGCTGGGCGGTAAGAGATACTGATCCGCCTTGTCCTCGGTCGGACAGGCTCTGAGGCAGTAAGTGGCGAGGAAGTCGTAACACCTGATTGGACTACAGCGTTGAAAGCCGCCGCAGCCATAGCTTGAGTGAACAGGCGCACTTCATCAGGATTCGCCATCTTCTGGAGTGCTTCCCAGGAAGGAGCAGGGAACGCCACCCAGCCATGAGGTGGGGCAACGCATCCTGCATCGTCTTTCGAGATGCGAGGAGTGGATCGCGCTTTGTCGGGACTGAATAGGGAAGCAGGAATTGGCAATCGGTCCCATACTGCATCAGGAAGTTTGAATGGAGGGTTTGGATGCGGCAAGGGGAATCCGGACAAAGTCCTGCTCATCCAAGATGCCTGATCCACCTCGACGTCGGGTGTTGGCGCATATGGCGGAGGGTCATCGCTGCAATTCGCACCGTCATGCACAGTAGGCGAAACCACCGGAGTTGGTTGGGGGGTTCTATCGCGCGATACCGACGAGCGGCGAGCAGAAACTGCAGTAGCTCGATCGGTGTCCGTCTGACTGCTGACTCGACGCTGCTTGCCCTTGATCCTCTTGCTCCTCTTTCTCGACAGGATCGTGCTATCGCGAACCAGAGTGAGGTCGGTGATTCCTTCCACTTCGGAGCCCGAAGATGGGTTATCGTCGTCGATCTCGCTGTGCGTTTCCGAGACCGCCGACGCTGCAATCGAGACCGCAGTCGCGTCCGCTTTGCCCTCTTGCGCGGTTGCCGGACGTGTGGACCACACCGCCGAGAGCAAAAGCGCCTCCACTTTGGAATGTTCGGCGGATTTCGCAAGGTCCAGGGGCATTTCTCCGTAGTCCGTAGCGTGGTCGTACGATGCGCCGGCCTCGATAAGCACTCGCGCGCAGGTGTGACGTCCATATAGGGCCGCGAAGGCAAGAGGTGTGTACCCATTTGCGTCCTTAACATCCAGATGCGCGCCCACAACAACTAATCGACGGACCAAACGATGGAATCCCATCACGGTCGCGATATGAAGAAGGGTCTGTTTCGCCTCGTTGCGATGGTTGATGGCTCCGCTAGCTCTAAGTGAGCCTGGCGCGTTCTCATCTAGCGAAGATAGGAATGTGATGATCATTGATTGCAGATCCATCTTTCCGCTGCGAGATTGAGCAACGCTCGAGTTGGACGAAGCATCATCGTCGATACTGTCATCGGCTGCGTCTCCTGGTGATGGCCCCGACATTGGTGAGTTCGAGGTCGACTGTTCGCTCCATTCACTCGTGTATGTCGAGCCCGTCGTCATGTTTTGAGCAAAGCGGCGAGCAGCTTCACTAGAAGAGCCGTTGGCCTGATTCTTGATCTGCAGGGCAAGTCGCATGCTACAGCAAATTAGTAAGATAGGTTTTTTCTTCGTACATGAAAGAACTTACATGTCCTTTTCCATATCTTGGTACTCGAATGTCGCGAGCTTCGTCAGAGGCGGGTATACCACGCCTTGAACAAGGACTGTGACCCGCCCAGGGGAAGAACTGGGTGGCAGATTGCACGACGCGAACCCCGGGCTCACATAATCGATAGGTGTAGCTTTTGAGCCGAACAGGACGGTCATACCTGGTAAGAAGTTTTCACCGCCAAAAGCTATAGTCGGACCGCCAGCCATGGGGCCCACTTGCGGGATTACATGGGAGATGAGGGGTAGCCGTGGCCGATCGGTTGCAGGAGCACTGTTGACTGGTTGTGTTTGTTGCGCGTAGGGTCCAACAGACACATTGGTACCATTTATCAGAGGCAAAGCTCCCGAATTGATGGGAACTGCAGCAGGCAGAGACGGGACTGGGAAGTTGTCGGGTACGCTGATGTCCAAGTTCGTTTGATACAGCTGATTGACGTCCGCTGAATCCCCTCCGGAGAAATCTAGGAACTGGTCCATCTCATTGTCGGCGACGTCACTATTGCTGTAGACACCTGATGACGTGTCCTCATTGGTAGAATACGAGGACCCTTGGTCATCGAAGCTCGATACTGACGAGTGACTAGAGTGGGCGAATAGGCGGTCCAGACCGCCGTTCATTGCGGTGGCCATATCTACATCGGTACTATCGGTGGCGAATCCCAGCATCTGAGCATTGTTGCTGAGCTGCCCGCCATTGAGGGCAAGAGCCGAATTCATTATACCAGCTGATTGAAGAGATGTCGAGTACAGCATATTGTCCTGACCGCTGAATGACATCATTTGCGAGATGGGACTGGTCATATTTGAGCTGACTGATTGCGGTCCCATGGATGGGAAACCTTGTGATAAGGCCGCATTCGGGTTGAAATCCGGTGCTCTCAGCGTATTCGGGCTGACTGTGCTGGACAAAGCTTGTGCACTGTAGCCAATTGGACCTGACGGTTGTGCTTGCTGCGGTACATAGCCGTTGTCCAACGGAAGTAGTTGGAGTGATTGTAGAGACACGGTGGACGGCTGGCGTTGAAATCCATTGTTCATTATCGAATCTATGGGGACAGTGGCCATCGCTGGCGACTGCGAAGGGGGTCTGTCGTATGGCTTGCTTGATCTCGCAGAAGGAATTTGTTTTTGTATGACGGCGCCAGCCTCCGAGAAAGACTGGACGCTTTCGCTCTCCGACGGCGCTGGCGAATGTATGCGAGACGAAGCGGTACTTTGCCTGCTTTTACGAGATCGTGGAACAGCAGCATGCGCCGAAGAGGTGACGCCATCAGCCTTTGACTTCGCCTTGGGTTCGGTCTTGTGATCGTCCGTGATGCGTATGGGTTTGGTCGATGCTGAAGCGATCAATCGTCCGTCCCACGTGCGCAGGTTGAATTTGATACTACGTTGGATGTCAGTTACGGCTCGATGAAAGCGGCACAAGGTTTGGGACCTACGTGAAGCCAACTTTCTCTCCGTGACATTTTCCATAGCAAATCACTCTGAATGGTAGCCAGTTACAGCTTCCGTTCTCCATCAGGACTTCGGGGGTCGAGTTGAACAAGACAATCTCGTGCCTCCAATCGGGATGATCTGGATCCCAAGGCGGTTCCTCGACGACTTGTGACGAACGATGGGGATCGTATTCATGGGGGTTGGCTCCAGTGATGTAGTCTGCTGAGTGAGGAAGGGAGGATGCATGTAGCTTGTGGGCAGCCGCCGAGGTATCGGAATCTGAATTTGGCTGTCGCTTTCGCTTGATTTCCTTACTCTCGCGGCGGCGGGTCTCGCGATTGCGACACTTCTGACAGGCGTACACACGCTTGCCATTTTCTCCACTCTTGTACACCGCCGTCTCCACATAGGCCAACATCTCTCGAGGCGTAGGACCAGCTTGAGACTGCTTTCTTGAGACTGTTTTGGCAGCTGTCCCCGCTTGCAACCTGAGTCCGCGAAAGCTTGCGATCCTTTCAAGCACCTGCAGGATATTACCATTGGAATCGTGGGGAAGAAGTGGACGAAGGGAAGCATCGATGTCTGGTGTAGGCGTAGAAAGGGGCGCAAGACGAAGAATGTCGATGATGACTCGTATGGCTGTCTCTACTCTGGATTTCTCAGCGAAGAGGGGATCTCCTTGCAAGAGTAGGCGGTTGTGACTAAGTGGAAAGCGTCAGCTTAGTCGCGCAGTCTGAATAGTAAGATGCCTCACGTTGATGAACCTGAGACCACCTCATCTAGTAGTGGCGCGACCGTCGCCAACTTATCAACTTCATACAGCCTTCTAGGCGTTTCGGATCTGTATCCACCATGATCATGGGAACCGTTCCCGTTGGTTCCACTCGCACTGGGCGGAGTGACAGAAGGAGTGATAGGCGCCGGCTGGGAGAAGTGAGAAGCGTTTGTGAGAGGCGGCGGGATGAAACCGAGGGAATTGATGTCTTGACGGGGAGGGTTGTAGTAGGGCAGCTGAGGGGTCGCACGCGATGGCGAGAAATGGTGGCGCGAGTCCACTTGTTGTGGAGGTTGTGCAGCGAGCGGAGGTTGGGAAGGTTTGCTGTACGTTCACATCAGCATACACGTTTGATACAACGATGCGACTTTCACTCACTTGAAGCTGCTCCACAGCGCCTGCATATCCTCCATCACCAGTCCGCCGCCTGCAGGTCTGTACAGTCCTGTCGGCGGGAACGACTCGCCCTTGAGCGAGCCGGACGCCAACTCGGGTGAAGAAGGTACTGTTGATCTGGACCGAGCAGAGAAGGGTGACGGGGACGAGCCTATGCCAGAGGCAGACGCGGATGAGCTCTCCATAGGCACCATCTCGCCTGTACTGGCGACACTGTGTATCTCGCCACTCCTTTCGCCGCAGATATCGTTTCAAAGTACGATGTGACGGGCGGTAATGTATAATGGTGTGCTTTACACTCTTGAAAGTGCGGGATTGACGGACACTATGTCATTGAGTCGAGGCTCGAGTGCGGCGCGTAAAGTAATGTTCGAGTAATCAAATGATGTCAATCTTTGTGTGGGTATGCCCGTTCACGCTGCTTTCTTTGCACAGCGGCGCACAGTGCTTTATAGCAAGACAGCGAGTGAAGATGTATATGTACAAGTATGCGATGAAGAGTGGGTATATATATGGACGTTGGTTGAAAAGCAGCAATGAAAATGAGTCGTACTTCTATTTTGAATGCTGGATTGCAGGTATTGCATGTCATTCACTGTGCACAGTGCAGTTTTGAGCGTGGTGGTGGTAGTGTGGCAAATTTCTATTTTCACCGGCTATTGACACATGCATCTCTATCGCTATGACATGCATCGTCGTCATCCCATCCCACACTCTCTCAGTCATCCACTCATTCACTCAATCATCATGCATGAATGCATGTCACTCATGCTTGATCGCATGGCGGCGTGTGGATTCTGGTGACATTCACCCATGTGCAAGCTTGCATGCGAATATGCTTATGGGCACGTTGGTATTTCAGTACCTACTCGTACTCCCAGTCTGAGCCTTATCGCAGTCCAGACCGAATCAGGAACAGCTAGTCCTCCGCCGTGTACGGTTGTACGTACGTGGGAATACTCGATACTCGACTGCGACTGCGGCAGCGGCAGTACACAAAACGCAAACAATACTACGGGTTGTGGTAGTCGTCCTGATATAGCTTGTCTATCGATACCGATACGGCATTACGAAAAGCGGCGTGGGAATCCAATGGCGATGCGAGGATATGATTAGGCGGATACGCGGATACGCGGATGTTGTCGGGCCTCGGCGAGTGTGTCCAGCGTTGTACTAAGACGCTTGAGCACGGATTGGACCACTGAGTACTGAGCACTGAGCACTGAGTTCTTGCTTATGTGGACCCGCGCGGCAGCTGTGAGAACGAGTGCAAGCGAGGTGAGCGTTGTCATCCCACTGCGCCAACTCAGAATGTACTGGAAATGCCAAGCTTGCAAGTGGGACACCTGGTCACCTGCCTCGCTTGATTGTCACTAATTCAAAGATATGACCTCGAGCACGCAAGTATGCATAATTGCTTGGCGCTTACTCGAACGCCACGACTATCCCGCCGTGCCCGAAAACAAAGGTCTGCCTAGCATGACCAGGGGCCTTCCATCCTGTCTCGACGCCGGCTGTGTTCGACCCAGTGGGAAAGATAAGCTCTGGATGCAGTTTACAAGCTCGCAGGCGTCATACTGCGTCAGGTGACACGTTTGCCATCCACGTGTAAGGTAAATATGGCTGCCACACTGGAACTTCTTCTGCGGCGATACTACGAAGCCGCTCTGACAGGTTGGAGCCCCAGACAATCAGCGGTGGAGGTGGTCATCACGAACGATAGCGATAGTGTGAATCAGAGGATATCTAGCAACTCCGAACAGGCTATGAGTGACCATGCACACTCAAGAAGTGGCTTCTAGCCGATCACCATTTGAACAAGAAAGTGGACAAAACTACCTATTCAGCGCTTTCTCAAAATAAAACCAGGAATTCAAGTGGATCGTGAACATGTCGCCGCCCGAGAATCTCACACAAGTGGACAAGCTCGAGTTCCTCGTCTTGGTCGATAACAGTGAGCCACAAGCGCCGACGACCAGGACGAGACTGACAGTAGCCATGACATCTATTCCAATTAACAAGATATCGAATGGTCAGCTAAATTCTCCAGCCTCGCTCGGATTGTGAATAGCTAATAGGCGGTCTCAGGTTCTCGCAGCTTCCCCCTGGATTCACACATGAGCTGCCGCAACACCTCGCCTCGCCCGACGTGCCCATTGACCCACTTACAAAGGTTCCCCTATTAGATCTGGACAACTTCTGTTGTGGTGCCCATGGGCTATCGATTCTGATTGTACGTCACACCGATTGATCTCCTTGTAGAAAACCTTTGAGATGGAGTGAGAAACTAATACCCCTATGATTGGTGCCGCAGAAAACAACGATTGGCGAAGACACACATACCGTGCTCCTGGACGGTGGACCAGAACACCACACCATCGCGCGGAACGTGGCTGCCATGTCCGTCGACCTGACCGAACTCGACGCGATGGTTCTATCCCACTGGCACCGAGACCACTCCGGCGGTCTCCTAGAAGCTCTACGCCTACGCCAATCCCAAGCTCAAGCGCGCAACGTGAAGCTCTCCGATCTAACAGTCGACCTACATCCCGCCCGACCGTTAAGAAGAGGAATATCGCGACCGCCAGACCCACGTGTCATCTGTTGCCTACCCCAGGATCCATTGTTTGAGGAGTTTGAAGCGCTAGGCGGTAAAGTGGAGAAGCATGATGCGCCGCATGAGATTCTGGGAAGGGATGGTCGGTCGACTGGAGTTGGGGTTAGT
>JALPBZ010000242.1:0-25302 GCA_026538355.1 Cryptococcus sp. GC_Crypt_5
GCCCATGCCCATCCCGCATCGTGGCGAGTCGCATACTCGGTAGTACGCAAGCGTACATGCAAGCGTTTGCCCCGTCTGCCCCAACCCCTCACCCCTCTGAGCGTGCCCGGATCATGTCCCGCACAAGAGAGGGGACATCGTATGCCCCGATTTGCCCCTGCTCAGAGTTCAGTTCAATTACGCTTCAAATCGAACATGCTGAATAAGCTGGAAGGTGCGCAGCCCCGTAGAAACCGGCCTAGGAACCTGGTTCTTCGCTTAGAACAGGAAAAGCAGGAAAAGAACGAACGATCGAGGCCGCCGCGACGCGAGTAACGCCTCTTTTCGGAGCCTACTCGTCCTCTGCCGTAAACAGCACTGCGCAGTGCGGCATCCAGCATTTGGTTTTTTGTCGTGTTTTTTGGTTTTTCCTCTGTGTTTTTGGTTTCGTCTCTGACACATCAACATGGAATACCAAATCGCGTTGCGTTGTTACGTTGTTACGTGCCTCTGACTGCGTAGGGGGTGGTGAATGATGCATGCGTTGCCGAGAAGACGCCGGGCACAACGGCGTCACGCGTCACTGGACCATGTCCGCATACAGTTGACAGCATGCAGACACGTAGCTTCGCAAGTAGAGCGATCGAGGTCTAGGTCAGACTTCTGTCGTAAGGAGTTAGCAGAGCGTCTTGCGTCAACTTGTCTCGGTGTCAGACGCAACATTCACCCATGCTAGTCGGGTGGCAAGCTCAGTGTGGCTTGCGGCAAAATAGACACACAAGCGAGGACTGCGGCGACCCAGGTGCAGTCCTACCGGCGGGAGCGGCACTGTTCCCCTGGGTTGAGTGTGCCTGTGTGACCTGTGAAAAGGCTGCCCAAAGCGGCAAGAGACATCCGAAGCGAGCTAACCCTTTTCGGTGAATGAGACCATGTGATTCCGAATATACACCACCGGTTAGCGAGCACTGCGATGTTATCCGAATAGGAATTGACAATCAAGGGGAAAAGGGCTCTGGTCCCCGTTCCGGACTCACCCAGACACAGCTTGGTGTGTCCCAGTTGGGCCAAAGCCTTCCCCTCTTGCCCCTCTGCCGTTGCTCCTTTCTGGCCCCCTTTGACCCCTGACAAGAGCACCCTCGGGGCACCCCGATCGTCCTGCTTCAGGCAATGGAGCAGAGACACAGGTTGAGGCACAGACACAGACACAGACAAACACGCCGGATGATCACGGCAACAATCCGTTCTGGACGCGAGAGCAGACCGAGGCTCTTTCTTCTCGTACACCGGCTATGTCCTAGACCCCTTTGACCCGCATGATTCAACTCCCCCCTCTTGGAGGCAAAAATTGTCTATATAAACAAACATCAATCCACGACTCCCATCCCTCCCTCCTTTCTTTCTCTCAACCAACAATCAATTCAGTCCAACAAACACTAATCTCAACTCAACTCAGTGGGTCCTCGAACCTCATCGACTCCCCACATCAACCTCATTGTCGACTAGTATTCCTCCTCAGCCTCCCTACACCTAGTACAAACTTTCATCAGTGAGTCCCGCTATCCGCTCTGCTTGTACTTGACACGCCGCTGACCTCATCTCCCTTGCAGTGCCAGGTGGTGGTGTTCTGATGGCCGCGGCCTCTAACCCGAACAGGGTTGAGGCCCCCCTCACTTTCAAGGCTTACATGCTTTGTGTCTTTGCCTCCTTCGGTGGTATCTTCTTCGGGTGAGTCATTCGCGTCAGTGGCGCCGCGCGGGAAGAGTCATGCTGACCCCTCTTTCAATTTCCAGCTACGACTCTGGTTACATCTCCGGAGTCATGGCTACCGACTTTTTCATCAACATGATTACTGGCATCCCCATCCCCGGCGCCAACGCTTCTCAGGCTGAAATCGACGCATTCACCGTCCCCGCTTGGAAGAAGTCCCTGATCACCTCCATTCTCTCCGCCGGTACCTTCTTCGGCGCCATCATCGCCGGTGACCTCGCCGAGTGGTTTGGTCGACGACTCGTAATCGTGTCTGGTTGCGCCATTTTCATCGTTGGATGCGTCCTCCAGACTGCCGCTTCCGGTCTTGGTCTGCTCGTTGCTGGTCGTTTGGTCTCCGGTTTCGGTGTCGGTTTCATCACCGCCATCATCATTCTGTACATGTCCGAGATCGCCCCCCGCAAGGTCCGAGGTGCCATCGTTTCCGGTTACCAATTCTGCATCACCATCGGTCTCCTGTTGGCCTCTTGTGTCTGCTACGCTGTCGAGGACCGAACCGACTCGGGCTCTTACCGTATCCCCATTGCCATTCAATTCGCCTGGGCTATGATCCTCGCTGTTGGTCTTCTCCTTCTCCCCGACTCACCTCGTTGGTACGTCAAGAAGGGCCGATTAGATGATGCCGCCGTCGCTCTCGGCCGTGTCCGAGGCCAGCCTCGTGACTCGACCTACATCCAGGAGGAGCTTGCCGAGATCGTTGCCAACCACGAGTACGAGATGGAACTTATCCCCGCCACCGGCTACTTCGGCTCTTGGGCCGCTTGTTTCAGCGGCAGCATGGGCAACGCTTCGTCCAACATCCGCCGAACTCTTCTTGGTATCTCGCTCCAGATGATGCAGCAATGGACCGGTGTCAACTTCATCTTCTACTTCGGTACCACCTTCTTCACCGACCTCGGCACGATTTCCAACCCCTTCCTCATCTCCCTCATCACTACTCTCGTCAACGTCTGCTCTACCCCCATCTCCTTCTACACCATCGAGAAGTTCGGTCGTCGTCCCTTGCTCATCTGGGGTGCCCTCGGTATGCTTATCTGCGAGTTCATTGCCGCCATCATGGGTACCGTCGCGGGAGACAACACCACAGTCGTCAAGGCTCAGATCTCCTTCATTTGTATATACATCTTCTTCTTCGCTTCCACCTGGGGTCCCGGTGCATGGGTCCTTATCGGCGAAATCTTCCCCATCCCCATCCGTGCCCGAGGTGTCGCTCTCTCCACCGCCTCCAACTGGTTCTGGAACTGTATCATCACCGTCATCACCCCTTACATGGTCGGCACCGATGAGGCCAACCTCGGCTCCAAGGTCTTCTTCGTCTGGGGAGGTACATGTGTCCTCTGCTTCTTCTACGCCTACTTCCTCGTTTGGGAGACCAAGGGTCTTACTCTTGAGCAGGTTGACCGAATGATGGAGGAGTGCACTCCCCGTACTTCCGCCGCCTGGAGGCCCCACTCCACCTTTGCCCAAGACATGGGTCTCACCAACGAGGGCAAGCTCCCCATCGAGCAGCACGAGAAGGTTCAGCCCGACCAGCAGGCCAACCTTGTCTCTGGTACTCGCGCTCTTTCCAACGAGTCCCGTGCTTAAATGGATTGACTTGACACGGTGTGTCTGATTGTGATGGCGAGGTTTCCGCGAGGAGGGTTTGTTAGCAGTCGATACGTCATGATCTTGTCTTTACATTGTTTCTTATATTCATACTGTACGAGGTGTTAAATAGGTTTTATGTCTTTACACTTTTACTGTCGTCTTACTTTCTGCATGGCCATGCCAAGGCAAGGCTGGGTGAGACGTAATATGCAAACTGTGTCATTTTAAAACGAGCGCGCGAGAGATGTAGTGACAGAATGGGCATATCATCTAAATACTGAATGAATCTAGCAGTCGAGTAAATGTGGAAGTGGCGACGCAGTAGAGAGCTCGACATGTACATGATTTACGGAGATGACTTCTCATCTCTCACGTCAATGCAACGGTCATTGTGGGTGTTCAGACGATCAATGATCAAGAGCAGCCACTCTAGTGTTTCCCAGCTCCCACCTCGTCAAAGCGCGATGTAGGTCGAGTATCATAACACTGACTCGCCGAAGCTCCTTGAGCGCCACAAGAAGATCCTTTGTCCGTCGCCCTCCTTTAACAAGCGCGTACGCGATACTGCACGACCGTACGTGTAACACGTACGAGGAGGATGCTGTGCGATCACTCGAGGATGAGAGGATGGAGGATAGAGCGGAGGATCCTTTGTCATTGCCAAACGAGCCTCTTTTCATTCGGACGGAGTAGGAGTAGCAGGTCTGAAGCCTTTGTCGCGCACATCAAAGTGGAGAGAGAGGGCTGCAGTAGTATAGTATTTCTATTCGTGCATCCTCTTCTCGCTATTGCACAATCATCAAACTCGCATACTCAGCACTCAAGCCGTGTACGCGAAAACTCATTCTCTGCCGTTTTGTATCATCTACCGTCTACCATCTATCATCTATTACCTTACCCTTGACCCCTGAGTGGCCAGCTATCACCCTAGCCCGGCTCATTTACGCTACTAGGTAAGTCGCGAGAGGCAGACCAGCACTCGTCTCCTCGTCAATACTGCACTGCCCACTTGACCGCGCACCCGTGAAAGGTGACAGCGGCTGATCACTGACTGCGCATTGATTGGCCCAGCACAGTACATCCTCCGAATAGAATAGCATAGCATAGCATCCCCGCCACTCGACCATGTCCCTACATGAATACCTCGTCCCACCCCCTCTGGCACTTGCCGTCCATCCTGCTCTGCCGTCCAATCCCAGGCCTGCCGAGTCTGACAAGGACAAAGGCAAGGGCAAGGGCAAGGACAAGGAGAAAGACAAGGCCAAGGACAAGGACAAGGACAAGGACAAGGACAAGGACAAGGACGAGGGCAAAGACGGGGGCAAGGAAGGCAAGCCTGGCAAGGATGACAAGCATGAAGGCGACAACAAGCACGCTGAACAGGACAAAGACAAGAAAAGCCAAGACAAGCACCAAAACAAACACGAAGATGGCGAAGCAAACGCAGAAGCAGATGAGAACAAGCGCCACAATCCAGTTGACAATGAAGCTGCTCCAGCTCAACCCGCTTCGCCTGCCACCCCGGACACACCGGGGACACCTGGATCGATGTTTCCTGAGCCACCTACGCCTGTTCCAGGCGCGATGAACCATGTCGAGCAAGAGGCCAACGTCCCTGCGCCGAACAAGAAAGACAAGGCGAACGAAAAGAACGACGGCGGCGCGCTTGCTGCTGCCAAAGGTGAAGCTGGAGACAAAGACGAAGTCAAAGTCAAAGTCGACTCCGATGCGGCTCCTGCCACCTCGAAGGGGAAAGAGGGCGAGACGCCGACGGAGAAGGCGGCAGAGACTGAGTTCGAGATCGAGCCATTGCGCTTACTGCCGCCTGTACCACCATGGCCACTTCGGGCGAAACTCGATCTGAACCCTTCGACACCCTATCCGCCCATCAACACTGATCCCAGGGGCGCATACCACAAGTATGCCAGAGCGTTTTACCGCATTTCCGACCATCACCATATCGACATCACCCGAGATGGCTGGATTACTCCGCTCTGGAAAGAGCGGGCGGAGAGGGAAGCCCTCTCGCGCCTCAGGGGCGACACGGACGCTCAGCTTGAGCGAGAGAGTCAGAGGGCCTGGCAGCAGAGAGTCGGGGCGCGCAAAGTGCCCGCTACGAGCGAAGGCGTCTTGTTGGACCTGTGGAACGACCTCGCCCAGGCTACCAATCATGAGGTGGGTCCATCCCCTCCTTTGTTGTCTGTAACCCCGGTGCCACTTTCCGTTCCTTTTACCAGACGAGGAGCCGAGACATGTGCTGACACCTCTTCATAACGCCTGTCGCAGCTCGAAGTCGACATCTTCTGGGCTCGATACGATTGGTCCACACCCGAAGCGCGCATCCACCTGTTGGACGTGAGGCGTGCTGAGCCAGCACCGCCAACGGCAGAGGAACAAGCCGAGAGCTCGACCGTCGAAGTCGAGGCAGATGCGAACAAGGCCGATATCGACGTGAAGAGCGCTTTGAATCCCGATGCGATGGCCGTCGATGGACAGACCCAGTCGGCCGAGCTGGGTCCGGACGAAGTGCAGTGGACGAAAGAAGGGGTGGAGGAGTTCCTGGGCACTGTCGGTTTGCGATGCGACTACAACACCGAAGTAAGTCACCTCCCCTTGCTGCTCGTCCCACGACGCTTCGGAGTGTATCGAACACTTAGGTGGGCTGACATCAGCATGCGCTTACTGTACTCGTAGAAACCGTTACCGCGAATCCCGTCAGAGCCAAGCTGCGCGTTCCTGCTCCTCGCCCACGGTCATTTCCTACTCCGACTCAAGGGGACACTGCAGTGGCAGCGCGAGCGGCCGTCGGACGATTTCCAGATGATGGTTGTCGATCATCGCGATCGGGTCTTTGGCGAGATGGTCATCGCGCAGCTGATGGAGGAGAAACGGCGCAAAGACCGCGAGTACAAGGAGCGCAAGGAGCGCGAGAAGAAGGCCAAAGCGAAGGCTGATGCCAAAGAGGACAAAGAGGGCAAAGACGGGAAAGCAGACGACAAGGACGCTGATGCCAAAGGTGGTAAGGAGGACAAAGAGGGCAAGCCCGCGCAAGCAGAGGCGGACCAAGAGCTGGTGGACAAGGTCAAAGATCTCCACATTGAAGTCAAGCACAAGGACAAGGATGCCTCCCCCGCCGAAGACCCTCAAGAGCCCGGAACTCCCTCGAGCAACCGCAAGGTGAAAGACGGCGAAGAAGTCAAGCCTCACGACAAGGCCGTTGAGGGCACAGGCAAGCTTGACGCAGTCGTAGCGAAGGACATGGTTGTCATTGCCGTTCCCGTCGACGGCGACCCACACGCCAAGGCCGACGCCAAGGCTGATTTTGACGGGGACAAGGCCAAGGCCAAGGCCAAGGAGCGCGATGCGAGGCACGATGCGGACAAAAAGGTCGTTGGTGTCATTGCCCTCGATGTTAGCGGCGCGAAAGGTGACGGGAAGAAGGACGGCGAGGCAGGGGCAGAGGCGGAGGGAAAGTTGAAGATGGACGAGATTGCCGTCGCCTTCCAAGCTCTCGAGATGGTAGAGGCGAAGGGCGTCAAGGCTGACGAAGCGGCACCTCCTGCTTCTGACAAACCGAAAGCGGAGAAAACTGATGCTGCAGAGAAGGACAAGGAGGAAGCCAAGGAGCTGAAGAAGAAAGAGCCGTTTATCTGGACATGGACCGACCACGGGCACTACCAACGCTGCGAGAAGTGGCGTTGGAAGAATTACGAGGCTGGCGCCCATATCGTCGGCCCGGGAGGGTGGGAGGAGAGGGACTGGAAGGTCTTTGCGGATGATAGGGAGGTGTGGGATTGGGAAGCCGACGAAGCGGAGATCGAGATCGAGGAGGAGGACGTGCATGATTGGTCCTGCTAGTCTATGCTCCACTCGCAAGGAGAGGGAAGGAGAGGGAAGGAGAGAGAGAAAGAGAACAGCAATACCCTTCGGCAAGCATACCAGCATACCAGCATCAGTGTGGTTAGTCACTCCTGAAATCAGTCGTGTTTAGCCTGTATGCACATGCATTTGCGTTACTGTCATTCATACTATTATACCGTGACCCAGATCGAAGGTACCGCCTTGGAGTGTTTGACTATCCTAGCCATACCTGATCGCCTTATCCGCACTCCGTCACCTATATATAGCCTCCACGTGGGGGCTTGGCCTCGCGGGCGGAGGCGTTCGCTGTCTGACCCTGGTTCCACCGTGCAATAAGAGAGTTGACAGATTGCTGTTTCTCAGGAGAGGCCGGCACGCTACCGCCCCCACCCGCGCGCTCTGCGCTTTGGTCCTTATCATTGTGAACGTTTCCGCTTGGAATAGCCCCGGATACAGCGGTGGTGCCGGCAGGTTTTGGCTTGCTGATCGGGAACGCGCGACCGGAGGACGAGCGCGAGTAGCCCTCCGCTTTGGGCCCGTCACCGTAACGTACTGGCTTGGGAGCGACCACAGCAGGTTTCGAAGCTATTTTGGGCTTGGTCGGTTCGACGGGGGAGACCGTCGGGTTTTGGGGTGTAGGCTCGCTGGCGGAGTGCTTGGGTTGATCGAGGGTCGGCTTGCGGAGCGCTTGTGGTTTCGACGCCACAGACGGTTTTCTAGCCAGACCATTTGTAGTTCCGGAGCTGGCGGATGTTGGCCCTGTGGCACCTTCGCTTCCAGCCGCTATCCCACGTAGATCATCGACACCATGTGAGGGCGGTTTCATGGTCTCGTACCGCGAAACGATGTCGGTAATTGAGCCTTTTCGAGCGTGTGTTGGTCTGCTAAAAGAATTAGACATTGATGCAGGTTCTTCAGTCATTGACTGCAGCGAGGCGCTTGCGATTGTGTTGATTGAGCTCGAGGACGGGGTAGCAAACATTGACTGCGGTCGGCTACGCCCACCTTGACCTGCTCCAGCCGTTCGGGCGCTAGGTGGCACACCTACTGTCACTGATTTCGAAGCAGAGGCAGCCGAGACACCGTCAGACCTATGTTGCGACGTAGACGAAGATCGCTCCAGATTTGACTGCCGCCACGTTTTCGACGATGAGGGAATAGCAGCCGTTTGGTCCTGGTTTATTGACGATACGGGCCGTCCTTTGGGGCCAGAAGCGTTCTCAGGACCAGCATCATCATCGCTCGAATCTTCGGCCCGAGAGACTCGTGGCTGGCTACTCGTCATGTCATTGCGCTTGAGCTGCTCAAGAGGTGACCACTGATCGGACATGATGTTGGACGAGGGCTTCGACGAGTCGATATGCGGTAACAGCGGACGAGAATGACCTGTGGCTTGTGGAGGTTGGGAGCTGACGGACGAAGGAGTCGGTACGGGCTGCGCAGAGGCCGAAGCCGGGGTTCTGACCTGCATGTTGGCGATACCTGGCGACACAGATCTCCCGGGCTGCATGGCCGGTAGCTGCAACTCTGATTGATCGTCTCCGGTCATCAGATCTTGAGGCATCGGCGATTTCGCTGATGGCGCAGTGGACATGCTTGGCGATTCAGCCGGCCTCTCTTCAGCCTGGAGATGATCGAAGTAGTTCGTTGTCGATTGCGTGGGCGAGGGTGATTTGACACCGCCTTGGCTCTCCTTGAACGCCGTACCCGTGACGTGTGTGGAGCGGGGCTGCGGTGGGCCACCAGGGTTCCGCGACATGGATTGATTGGGTGAGCTTAGGTCGCCGCCTGTCATGTTGCCCATCATAGACAGTTTAGCCTGGAATGGAGGGCGATCGGCAGGTGGCATGCTGATAGGTGATATCAGGTGTTCAGGCTTCAAGGTCTCAGAGGAGGGGGAAGTCATAGTATCATCGGCAGACAACACTTCGATGGAGGGGAACCGAGTCTCAAAGCTCAGCTCCCCATCCGGCATCGACGAGGACGGATCCGACGTTGTCTTTGTCGCAGATGCCGCAGCTGCTTTGTCGGCTGGGGATGCTGAGCTCGCGGGTATTCGATTGCTCGGGATGTTCAATGGCGATTTTGAAAGTGAAGAAGTTATCGATGCTGGGCTCCTTCCCCCGCCAAATGATTCGCCAAAACCAGAGGGCGGACGAGGAAGGTTCGCTCCAAACCGTGACGACCCCACAAAATTGCTAGGTTTGGGTGCCGGTGCTGCGAATGAGTCACCAAACCCACGTTCTGTTTTGCCAGAACTAGATGACATTGTTGGCATCCCGAATGCGTCCAAAGAAGATCCAGGTGCGGTGCTGGGCTTTGACTTGGGTATTTCGCCAGTAATCTGAAGACGCGGAGGATTTGGAAGAGGAGCCCCTTGACTCATGCTAAGCGGTTGAGGCTGGGGTGATGCGACTGCGGACGAAAATGCAGGTGCAGGCGTAACCTGTTTTTGACTAGGTTCACGGGTGGGTCTTCCACGTCGTTGCGGTTGTATCGTCGACGCTAGTATCGGCTGCAGGGAGGGTGTTTGATCCAATGAAGACGAAGAGGTAAAGTCGAGAAGATTGGACGACTGTGAGGAAGGCTTGGCCTGATCCTTCTGCTGTGGAGGCGGAGCCAAAGATCGGGATGGAGCAGGCTGAAACGAGTCATTAGCCAGTGGTCCTCCCCTCAATGAAGATCCAAACCCACATAGTCAATCTCTGGTTTAGTCCCGCTCATGTCGTGCGCGACTGTTAGGATTTCAAACACCGTCGGTCTTCGTATAGGCTGTTCCACCAACATCGAAGCTATAGCATGACAGGTGATCAGTAGCAAGTCTTGAGGGCTCAGTCATCTAGCTCACCTATCAGGTGCTGAATGCGCGGCGAGTAAGCTGGTACTGGAGGGAAAGTGTATTTCGCGTTGACAATGGCTAATGGCCCATGCTCTTCAAACGGAGTGGTATAGTAGCAGAGCTTGTACAGCAAACATCCCAGCGCCCAGACATCTACGAGAGGTATTAGCAGGAGATTGTGTGCATTGGAAGTGTTGGCACTTACCACTTGGTAACCCTACCGGCAAGCCAAGCATCGGCTCAACCATCTCTGGACTGCGATATTGCAGAGTCGTATGACGGTTCAGATCCATAGCCAGAGCGTCCGCTTCGATCTTGGTGGAAGGAGGCTTATCTGCCGGGAAAGTGGTTGACCCAAAGTCGCACAACTTGAACACCAAAGGTGTCGGCCTTTGCGGCGTTGCAGGACCTTGTATGGCTTGTGACAAGACGTTCTCGATCTGTAAACTCGAGTCAGCTTGGACCAGCGGCATGGCCACGGCATACGAACCTTCAAATCCCGATGCAGCAAAGGTCTAGAGAGAGCGTGCATGGCAGCCACAGCCTGTACCAAGCGGTCAGCTTCACATAGGGGTTGACTGTGGCTCGGTGACTCACCTCGCACACATCTGTGAAGATATTGAGAATCTCAATCTCCTTTAATCGGTCTCGTAATCTCTTGTTCAGCAAGTCGATGATACCACCACCTATGGGATTGTCAGTCATGGCTCAAGCGGCACATTTTGCAGATTGCCTCACCAGCACAGAATTCCATCAAGATGAAAACCTCGTGCCCGCCTGTAGGAAGACGGGAATGGGCGGAGCCCAGATACTGAACTAGATGGGGATTAGGGGGTAATGATTTCTGCAGACAGCGTGAGCTTGAGCAGCTTGCAGCGATACAACAATCCTCACCATCACTTCGATCTCCTTCTTGACGTCTATCCAGACCGAGTCATCCTCAAAAGCGATTCTCTTCAAGCAGTGTTCGGTGTAGCCTTTCTCCCCCCATCGACCCTTCTTTTCTCCCTTGGTTGGCGGATAGATAGGCTTATCCGAGGTAGTGAGATACACATGTGCATAACCCCCTTCAGACAGATATCGCTCTATTCGCACAGTCTGATCGCCTACGCGTACCATCTGCCCCGGGGCAAGTGTGCCCTTATGCTTTGGGGGAAGCGCCGCGTGTTGCGGAGGCGGAGGCAGAGGTTGCTGCGTGTACGACGACCCATTCGCATATTGAGGCACAGGCGAAGCGTACCGACTCGTCCCCGGTCCAGCTCGTGCATATTGCTGAGGCGAGTACTGTTGAGGCTGCTGTTGGTATCGCTGAGATTGGCTAGACGGCATCGGTTGGAACCCATTGGGGAGTTGAGGTGGAGGGGAAAAGGCGGAGTTGTACGGTTGTTTAGGAGCAACCGGTATCGGTGACGCGCGATAGGGATCGATTGTGGAAGATGTGGGGGAGGTGTAGGGTGAGGAGGAAGAGGCGGAGTACGAAGATGCGTACATGTTGCAAGCAGACTGAGCGGCAGGAAGATGGGTTATCGGTCCAAGCTAAATCGGCTTGGTCGTAATGGGCCAGGCGCGTTGACTCCGGTCGTCTCAGTAGCGAAGATGCGCGAAGCGTACGGCGTAAAGATGGGCAAGAAGATCAAGCGGCCTGGCTTCTCTTGACCCGATAGGAAGCTGATAGTTACACCCGTTTGCAAGATGAAGCTAGTACAACGACGATATAGCGCTCGCAGTCATTGTTCTTGCTTGTTGAGAATGCCATCATCAGCTACGGCCAAGAAGCTGTCTGCCGGTGACGCCCGTTGGCTCAGGGTACAATTAGGCTTGATTTCATGACGTGTATTATTAGGTGTGCGGGGATACAGGCGGTAACATTTATCATTTGACTAGTGTGGGGTCTCCATTGTTATTCACGACCAGCGACCAGCGACTAGCGACTAGCGTAGCACACAGACGCGCATTTGGTGCACAGTGATGCACATCCACCTCACTCTAGAGTACTACTGGTAGCGAAAGTCCTCTGCAGACAGTGTACAAGGGGACACTCCTGGTATACAAGATGGCTCAGGAACAACCGTCCGCCTCCAGCTCTTCACCTTCGCCAGCGACAAGCATCTTCGGGCTGATTCACGAACTACACGCTACCGTCACTCAGTCCATCGATACTGCTCTTACTTGGGAACAGCTCAATTCACCGCCCATCAACTACACTCTAGTAAGGCCGATAGTACAGCGCTTCTCGCCGAAGAAGGATGATGAGAAGCAGTCGCCAAATGGGCAGGCACAAGCCTCCTCGCTTCGCCCTCCAACCACCGCAGACGGAGGAGAGTCGGGCATCTCGAAAAGTCAGAACTCGTCGGGATCCGTCCTAGGCCCTTCACTGGGCGACGTTCTCTATGCCTTGATGGCGAATCGGTGAGCTGTACGATACCCTAGACCGCCTTCATATCTGACGAAGCGGTTTCTAGGATACAATTCATCACTCTGTCTGCCGGGGATCTGAGCTACGAACCTCTCCAGACGACCCGAGCAGCCTTTTGCGAGCTACTTGCCAGTGGGTCAAAGTCCTGATAAAATATCGTCGACTTCAACGTTGACCACCTCCCAGTCAAGATACTCCGCACCTTCCCCCATCCTGAGGACGAGGCGTCTCTGGTTGAAGAGCTAGTGCGCGGCTATTGCGCATTCGAGGGGGCGCCCGAAGACGTCTGGGCGAGCATGGGAGACGAGCGGAAAGAAGTCGAAGCTACCACCGGAAGTGCACTCGAGGTTCGATACTTGTCGTTTCCATTCTTGGCAGCAAATGATGCTCATCTCTGATCGTTGCTCTTCTTAGCTGGCAATCGTGTCCACCTCGAAACACTTCCTATCACTTCCCCTCATCCAGCACCTGATGAACCAAATCTACATCGGACACCTCATCTACGCCCCAATATCCTCCCGTTCTCTCATCTCCGACTCCTATGTCTCTGAGCGGACCAAGCGTCGGCGTCACCCGTCCAACTCGCAGACGCAGACGCAGAACATAAATCCTTCAGGATCGACGACCGTTGATCACGGCAAAGCAGTATTAGACGATTTAGCAGAGGTGTACGTGTACAACCCGTACGAGGCAGGATGGCTCGATCATCAGCGACTGAAAGTACCTAAATGGCGTAAGACGCTCGAGTTCCTCAGCTACTCGGCTCTCTTGGCGCTCTTTGTCTCGACACTCGCCTGTACGTCCCCTCCAGGATACCTAGTACCAGGTTCGCTAGCTGATCGGTGGTTGTACAGGGAGAGACGTGTACAAAATGACTGTACTGGAAATGGTCTACATCGTCTTCTCTTTTGGCTTCCTGCTGGAAGAGTTTGCCGCTTCCAAGGAGCACGGCTGGACGGGTCAGTCCTGTTTTGTCAAAGGATGATAGGCAAGCTGACAATGTACAAACCAGTCTACTCAGCAAATGTAAGTTTTGATGTTCATGCCCACATGTGATCTATGGCTCACACGCAATGATTGATGATCAGGCTTGGAACGCCTTTGATATGGGATACGTACGTACACCATCTTTTTTTGTGACCACGGTAATAATGACTTCGACCTAGATTGCCATCTTCCTGCTGTATTTCGCACTGCGGGTCTTTGGCCTCGCGTCACGATCGCCGAACACCTCCGACCTTGCGTTCGATATCCTGGCTGTAGCCGCGTGCATCATATTCCCCCGGCTCGTCTTCTTCGTTCTGAAGGAGAACGTCGTGATCCTTGCTGTAGGTCGCCTTCGCCAACGTCGTCCTGCGTGGCTGAACCAGCTGACAAACTTTGGCAGCTTCGCGGCATGGTAGCGAGCTTTGTCAGCTTTATGGTAGTCACGAGTGAGTCGGATTGGGCACCCTCGACAATCGATGCTTACAAAATGAGGTAGTTCTGGCTTTCAGCGGCATCTGTTTCTGCCTTTGGACGCTAGGGCGCGCCACATGGACCGTCAAGCAGATTGTATGGCTCATGGCGTAAGTGTGACGCTGCTATGATCGTTGTCAAAGCAGTGGCTGATTCTCTGATTTATGCGGCTGTCAACAGGCAAATATGGGTACGTCCCATCATACCCCCTTCTCCGGATGAGCAGCAGCTGACAGGGGTTTGGCTCAGTTTGGCTCATCGTATCTTGGTACGTTATTCCGCGCTGAAGCAGAGATTATGAACTCACACGCATTCAGGTTTCGCGGCGAGCGAGTCGTTCCATCCGATTTTTGGCCCGATCGTTCTCATTGGATACGCGTCAGTGAAGTGTCGATTGGTCATGAAAGCATATGCGCTGACACACGAGCAGTGCGCTCTGTAACGTGCTGCTGATCACCATGCTTATCGCTATCCTGTCCAACAAGTTCGCAGCCATCAACCAGAACGCACACGAGGAGGTGAGCTAGCAGAAGCAATTATGAGTACCCGCTGATTAGACATCTCTCGACGTAGCATCTGTTCCAGCGTGTTGTGAAGACTGTGGAAGGGGTCAAGAGTGACGCCCTGTTCTCATATCTTCCTCCGATCAACATCGTCGCATTCGCAGTATTGGTTCCGCTCAGCTGGGTATGCTCACCGAGGACATTACATCGGATCAACGTCTTCGCTATCCGCCTCACGGTGAGTCACTGTGTAGCAGTATTACATCGCTCCCGAGATGATGCGGTCACTGAGCTGAATATCGACCTTCGCAGAGCTTCCCAATCCTGGTTGGCATCTCGGCATATGAGCGATGGCATTACCGGACGACCCACCATGCTGTCCACCTGAAGAGTTCTACTATGGATCGAGTGGCGGATCCTGCTCCGCGTGCAGGTCTTCTAGAGTGAGTCATTGCATGATGACGCCGTCGTAGTCACCGAGCCGCCTTCTGTGTATTCAAGAACGCTAATTTGTTTTGTACTGTAGCTCCTGGCTGGGAGGCGGCTCAGAAGTCCTCATTAGCTCAGTGTTCGAAGCTGGCCCACCAGTTCCCGCCGCAGGTTCCAGCGGGATCTTCACTCCGCCAAAAGCATCGAGCGTCACAGCACTCAACGACGACGACGACGACGCCGATGATCCCGACACCGACGTCCCGGCTACTGCTCCCGTGCGACCAAAATCGAAGCGGACCAAGACGTTCGATAGCCCACTAGCCAAACTCTTCGGTCGATCAACCACCAACACCTCTCTATCAACGGAGAAAGAGGACGCGACAAAGGTCGAGGTAGCGGCGTCGGATGCGGAGGTGCAGAAGCTCAAGGAGGAACTGAGGGATGTGCGGGCTAGTCAGCTGCGGATGGAGGAGATGCTGTCCAAGTTCGTCAGTGGGAAAGCCGAGTAGGCGCTGTGGCTGTGGCTGTGGCTGTGGCTGTGGCTGGTCCGGCTGGGAGGGGGAAGAGGATACTATCTGGGCGGGAAGGAGCAGAAGTGGTCAAAGGCAGTGGAAGGAAGGACCGTGCATTGTATGTACAGTATCGTCAAAAGCACGCGGGATATGATGCGATAACAATGCGGAAACCAGGTCGAAGCGTGCAATCAGTGCTGGAGACCATGTGACGCAGTGAACGAGTCAACGGCCGTCCGTTGTCCGCGTGCTGACTGGACAAGCGAGCAAAGGAGTCAAAGTAGATCAGCGTTGCTGATACGAGGGTGATTGATCAGCTGCCAAAGTGATTTGACTACGTGGGAAGAAGTGCTGCACACCTATCCTCCTTTCCCGGCACATCGAAGGGCTGCCCTGCGATACTGAACGTGAGAGTCGTTTGGATCTGAAAGGCATCGTGGATCGTACTAGGATCGTCGGACGGTGCGGGGTGACAATTTGCAATACACTAGACACTCTCCTTTCATGCAGCTTCTTGGAAGGCCGAGCAGAAGGCACGAGACAGCATAGGAGTTACGAGTGAGTATTGAAGATGAGTGTTGATCGCCTTTGGAACTGACCGTATGAAACAGCGCACCTCGACACCCGTTCCGCTTCTATAGTTTCTGGGCGATACGATGAGCTACTCGACAGCCCCTAGCGCTACCGCCAGCCCATCCTCAACTGTTGGGGCGACGGCGACAAGCACGATCGACGGGACCTCGCCATACCTCGTCCTCTCGGGTGACAGTTGGGGTACAAGCATACTGAGTGAGTCCCGTACAGTATAACTCCTTACAGTATACAATATACGACGTCTTATCGCATCATGAGCACTGTATCATGCTCGAGTTTTCCGGAAGCTGTACTCACGACCGTTTGTGTACCTGTCATGATGGTGACGGTGTAGATATGTCGTACTATAATGAAACGTGGACTGCGACCCCTGTGGATGGGGACTGGGCGGAATTCTCGTGGGTTGGCTCGCAAGTCACTGTCTACGGGACCCGCAAGGACAAGTGAGTCGATGCGCCTCCCGTCACTCTACTGCACATTACGCCGATGGCTCTCCTACTGTACTCGATCATCTGATACTCTCTGTCGTCTCCACTTCTTTCTCTTGCGCGCACGGCGACTAGCCACGGCCCATATTGCGTCTCCCTCGATTCCGCCGCCAGACAGTGTTATCAAGGCTACTCCAGCACCCTCATCATCCCAGCTATAATCTACAATGTCTCCGAGCTCGAGTGGCGTGCTCACTCGGTCGTGCTGTCCAATGCGTGGAAATTGGGCGCTGATCGATCTCGTGTTGGTGAGTATCGTCTTCACTTTCCTGTACGAGCACTGGAATGTGCTGCGCCACAATCCCCTTTTGTATCGCTCGCCTCTCACCTTGTTGTGAGGTTGAGAGCTGGATATGGTGGCTGACACATACGCTTGTTATCGTTCGTCACCCATGGCGCAGTCTTCGGAGTGGACTATATCATCTTTGACGGTACACCGTGAGTTGCTCTATCTAATCTACAGGACGGATAAACAGGTTTCCTGTGAGAAGCTGATCTCTGCGTATGTGCTTCTACATGTTTTTGATGATTGAGCACAGAACCTTCGCTTCTACCCCATCCACTGCCTCTGCTTCTGCCTCCATCTCCATCCAATCTTCCTCGACTGCCACATCCATTGCCACATCTGGAACGAAAAATGGCACGAGTACGAGTGAGGGTACGGGAACGGGTTCCAGTTCTAGTCCTCGTACGACGGCTGGATCAATACTCGCCCAGAGCGGTACAACCACGACGCAATCGCCTGCTACTACTACCACTATCACCACCTCCGCTGCGGCGATGACCAGCGGCACTGCCACCGTTACTTCTGGTACTGAGGACGCAACAGCCACAGCGCCGCGGATAAGCGATACGGTACCTACCCTCTCGTCCGGGTGAGTTTCGTTCTCACTCTCCGTCTCTTTCTATGTCTGCGTGTTTCTCTATCTCTGTCTCTATCTGGATCATCATTTTGCGTCCGATTTTGATTTTCATCTTGGTCTTGATCCCGGGTTTGAGCCAATACTGATGCAATATCGGACCTCAAACAGTGCCACAACCACACTTTCTCGCACGCCTCGCTCAAATATGATACTTCTGGTCCTGCTACTACTCTGTAGCGGTAGTGTAGTATCTATCATGCGGGTGTGGTAGGATCGCTGGGGTAGTTGCGTAATGTCAGTGTGATCACAGAATTCACAGAGCAGTACACCAGTACGCGAGTATTATAGGTATAATATTATAGTCAGAGGCGATCGCGCGCATCTACACTCCACACAGTATGGAACGCTATCACGTCTCATACTGCATCTCCGTCAATCAGTCCTGGCAAACACACTGGGTACCACGGTCTACCCACCGGATCCAAGTGAAAAGCACAGATATGTTCATGCATACAGTAACGTACAAGACGCATATCATCACAAGACGCTAGAGATCATTAACACGACGCAGCCGCACTAGTTCAAAGGCGTAGCGCAGGCGATGAGAACGAGAACGAGAAAGTAACCAAAACGTAAGATAGGCCACGAAACGTAATATCGTAATATATTCAATTGATCGCAGGTTGCAGGCTGCACGTCGCAGGTCGAGAAAGAGAGCAAAAGACTTACTTGATCACTTACCTGTCCCATCTCCATTACAGTATTTGATCTTGATATTTGAGCGTCGCGAATCGGTAGTTAAGGCATAAACAGTCGTTAGTTGGGCGAACGCGTCGGAATCTTGCAGAGAGATGATAAAGCTGGAGAAGTAAAAGTTGGAGGCCGATGACTTGGAGCGATGCCAGAGGAGTCGACTCGCCAAGAACAACTGAGCGAGAAGAGACGATCGCGTGCGCAGCGTCCGTATCGTCCGGAGCCGTGATGCGGGATTTACTCCATCCTCGCTTTTTTGCTCTCGGCGTCGTCGTCGTCTTCCAAACTCCTTTTACTAGAGGTAGTATCGCCACTAGCCGTCGTGGCAGTCGTGGCCGTTGGCAGCGGGTCAAGCGAGTCGAGCGAGTCGAGCTCATCGTTCTCTGTCCCGGTCGTGCGGACGTTGGAGCCATTGATGGTTGAGGGTTCCACACTATCCTCAAAAGAGTCCACTTCGCCTCTGTAATCCTCGTCCTCGTCGCCTTCCAGCGTAGCGACGTCTTCGCCCGAGCCGTACTCTGCGTCGTCGTCGACCTCGTCCCCCTCCTCATCGTATATGAACTCGGCGGAATCTGCTTCGGCAGCAGGCGTGCCCGGTTGTGTATCGGGTTCGTTCGCTTCGTACTCATCTATCCGCGTGACTGTCAGCTCAATTCGACCTCGACCTCGAGTTGCTCGAGGCTTACAAGACAACTCACCAGCATCATACGACTCCTCATCGTACACTTCGTCGTTGGTCCCCTCTGCAACCGAATCGTATCGCTCAGGAACGATCCCTACCGTTTCACCGGGAATGGGCGGCTCGAGCGCTTCGGGTTCTCTCTGCGCTTCCGCGAGGTCATTGACTTTTTCCTCGGCATCGTCGATATCCAGGCTTTCTTCCTTGATGGGTTCGGTCGCCATCAATCTTTTGACAATCTGTCTAGCCTCCTTATTTTCAGCAGTATCGAGAGTACTGAGCTCTGGCGTAGCGAGACCGCTGTCGGGGAAGGTGGAATCGGGTAAAATGGAATTGCCAGCAGAGAACGCAGACTCCTGCGCGACTATCGCGGTTTGGTCTTTTCTCTCTTCCACCAGCGCGATCTCGTCCAAAGGCACTGACGCGTTACCAGCTTCATAGTCGATCGAGGGCTGAGCGCTATCGATGACATCAGCGGCGACAGTCGGGGCAGCGGTGACGGCCTGATTCGCCTCTTCGGCGCCCGTATCGTCGGTGACTCGCTTGAGCGTCCCCTGTTGTTGTCGCTGCATAATAAGCATGTCGACCGCGTCTTTCGGCACCCCACTATCAGTGAAGCTTTGCATATCTGATTGTTTTGAGCGTGAGTTTTCCGATTCGTCGATAGTGTCAGCTGGTGATGGAAGTGAAATATGTCAGCAGAGTTCGTTGATTATGAACAAGCTTAAAATCACCTTCACCGTCATCACCCCAGTCTCCAATGGCATCATCATCGTTCCTTTCACCATCATCGTCATAGCCTTGCTCGCCAATTTCGTCATCACGATCATCATCTACAAAGGAGCGGCATTGTCAGATTATTCCCAAAGTCACAAGCGTGAAACAGTGAAGACAGGTTCGAGAACTCACCTTCAGCCTCAACAGCTTCAGCCGCAGCAGGTGAGATTGGCTTGACTGTGGCGTCGATAGCGTCATCGTCACGATTCTCATCCTCAGGCTTGCTATATCTGATATGACGGGGGTGAATGACACCCTGGTAATGCATTGGTTCGGTAGCTGCAGATCACAAGTCGTCAATTATGAATATCGGGCAATAGCGAAGGAAGGCATCTCACGTAATATTCTAGCCGCTGCCCAGTTTGGATGATCTCGCTCGAGGTCTTTCGTGTCTTTAGCATCATAGTTTGATTCGGCGTATTGCGCTTGATCTAAGGGTGATAGTGCATCAGCGATTCGTCCCTCTGTCAGATTGCCAGAGCCACTTACCATCACGATCCCGCCGTTCCCGTCGCTCCTCCTTATAAGTTGGTTCAGGGGTTTGCTCTTGCTGAGGAGCCGGCGCGTCCTCGCCTCCCAAATCGCTATATGCCCCGTCTCCCTTCTTTGGAGATTTCTCGACTACGTCTGGCTGCGCATCTCCTTCGCCCTGTTCCGCCTCGTCGTATATCTCATCATCGTACTCCTCTGCAGCGTATGCCTCATCTTCGGCAACTTCGCCTTCGCCTTCTATAGGCACTTCTGGTCCTTTGCCACTTTGTTCCTGCTCGTCCCCCTCTTCGTCAAGATGGACACTTTCGCTGCGTCTATCCTTCACAGCATCCAGCTCATTTTGTATCAGGTTGAAGCGGGTTATGAACCGCGCCGGCTCCCAAGTCAGATACAGCTGGACCGGATTAGGTAGACCGCAGCCGTGGTAGAGCTGAAGGAATTCAAGGAAAGTAATAGATTGCAAATTGACGTCGTCCTGTTGATGGTGTCATATCAGCACCATCCGACGTGAACGGGGCATGGACTTACTTCATTCATTCGCAGATCCGTTTGCTTCTCTTCGATGATCATAGCCGCTCCTCCAGCTGGCACAAACCCTTCCTTGTAGCACTCTGTGCGGATGGCCGCCCACACGTCGGCAAGGCTCGCCTCGGCTAGTTCAGCATGACGATCCTTCAGCCACACCGCCGGCTGCTGATCCCCTTCTGGTGGTAGCGAGAACAGGGCTCGAGCGCCTGAAGCTGAAAGGTTGAGAATGATTGGCGGGAGGGCAGAGGCGTCGATTGGATAACCTTCGTCCCCGTCCAGGTCATCGTGTCCATCTAGATCGTCATCATCTTCGTCATAGTATTCTTCCTCATCCCCTTCGCCAAGTTCGCCTTTCTCTTGCCCCGCCTCTGACGCGGGTGTTACCTGGCGCGAGCGAGTCTTCGCTGCTGACGGCGGCAAGAGTCCGCTCTCGAGATGCCCGGGTCGAGCTGGAGCAGGGACAGTAGGGCTCTTTGAAACGATTGCAGGAGTCTGCATGCTGTTCTCGCCGTTTGATGATGATGAGGATGGATCAATAGAAGTTTCTGTAATAGTAGGAAGATGTGTTGTTGTGATTGTGGGATTGGCGTTGATGTCGTTATCGAGCTGTGTTGTGGTTGGCGTTGCAGAGCTGAAAGGAGGGATGGGAGAAGCCGTTTCAGCGCTGTGAGCGAAGCTGTCCGCTGCCTCGCGAGGCGGCTCGACTACGAGTTCAGGATGGACGAGCGCAGGACCAGAAGCAGCGGTATGTGACGGAAGTGATTGCGGCTCAGCAGGGGTCATCTCGGTCTCTGGCGCTGCAGGCGAGAAGAGCGGCTGCGGAGCTTGAGCGGGAGCTGGAGATAGAGAACCGAATATGGCTGGCGTTGAGGTCGCGGCTGCAGAGGGAGCGGGAGTGGAGGTGGGAGGTTGGACGTCGCCAAACGGAGACGTGAGTGGGGGTATGACCGACGGCGTGGGCGTCGGCGTGAATGGGTCTTGCTCATGCTCTGTATCTTTCGCTTCTTCTATGGGAGGCAGTGGCTCAGGCACCATTTCGCCCTCCTCCTCGTCGCCCTCGCCCTCGTCATCGTATTCGCCCTCGTCATCGATAGGCACATCTTCGTCTCCGTCGACTCCATCAATCTCGCCAACCATCATGACCTCATCCCCGTCCCCGTCTCCATCTCCATCCTCGTCCTCATATATCTCATCATCCTCGTCTCCCGCCGAAGCCGAAGCCGAAGCCGAAGTCGAGGCGGCGAGGGAAAGGTCCTCGTCCATCCGCTCGTCCTCTGTCAATCGCTCGTTGTCCACGTCCATGACGCTGGCTCGCTCAAGGTCAAGGGGATGTCACAATTCGGCTACCGAGCCGTACGCTACGGGCTCTCGCTTGGTTCCTCTTGTCCGTGCGATAGTGTGAATGTATGATTGTGTGAATGTATGATTGTGTGTTTGTCGCTCGCTCTTCAAGTGACTACTGGCGGCGAGGGTTTATGCATGCTATCGTAAGCGGATGAAGGTGTGTGAATGTATGATATGTTATGTGAATGGTGTGAACTCCAACTTGTCTGATTCACTTTTTCCCCTCGCTCCCTCCCCGCGAATTAGACATTACCCGTTTCTGATACCGAGTGGTAAAGTGGCAACATATTTAACTGCTGATAAGACTTCCATGTAATCGCTATACACAACACAGTCGGATCCCGCAAGCATCGATGAGCGTGGGGATAACACAGCGAGCGATCCAACGACGCAGCACAAGTGAACATAGATAGTGGCATCACGGACAATAGTGCTATAGGGTAGCTACACGTAAACACGAGATCACGTATATCAGGAATACATCTACTCTCCTCTCCGCTCTGCGCGCAATGGCTCCGTTCCCCGTATATACCGTGAAATCGATGCACCGAAGCTCAAGCCATATGTATACTCGTCGTGAAATCCAGTCTCACGCATCACGCATCACGCATCGCGCTCCCCTCGTTGCTCCCACTCGACATCCTGACTGGACGAGTGTGGTCAACCCCTGAACCACTTCATCACTTGGTGATTCTCTCCCTTAGCTTCTTCACCATGGAAGTCTTGCGCTTGAGCCCTTCGTTCCCATGATTAACGGTGAGCCCACCACTTGTCTCCTGCGACTGGTGATCGAGAGGACTCCTGCTCATCTTCCTGTTTGGGGGAGCGATAAGGTCGTCAAACGTGGGAATGACAGGCTTGACCGGTGGCATGGGCAGTCCCTTTGCGCGATTGGCAGGGACGTGCTCGTGCTCTTTCTTCAGCGCACGCATCACTCGCGCCTTGGAGCTGGGACTCTCCACCAGTACGAA
The DNA here is from genome assembly GCA_026538355.1 of Cryptococcus sp. GC_Crypt_5. Taxonomy (NCBI): domain Eukaryota; kingdom Fungi; phylum Basidiomycota; class Tremellomycetes; order Tremellales; family Cryptococcaceae; genus Cryptococcus; species Cryptococcus sp. GC_Crypt_5. Next base: position 22,847 of record JALPBZ010000242.1, read on the forward strand.
ACCGCTTCCGGTGCCATCGGGCACCGTCTCGTCGTCCTCGAGGCCTTCGGCGTCATGTTGTATTCCGATAGAAGGCAAAGTGGGGACCGCATGCGTGTTGGTGCTCCCCTTGAGAGGAGAAACGCGGCCGGAGGATCCACCTTTGAGTATGCCAGGGCGTCGAGCGGCGCCGCTGCCGACTGCAGTAGTTATAGAGGGTGTGGAGTTATCAGAAGGGATTTCAGAGCTTGGACTAGAGACGGTGGTCGACGGTGGTAGTTCGTTCGATGGCGAGTAGCCCCGAGGAGAGGAAGCGCGTGGATTCTCTCGCTGTATAATTGGAAAGAAGGATACGAGGTCAGCCACGCCGCGTCCCATGTTTCTATTGGTCCCTAGCACCGAGCACGATGGAGATGTATAGGCGTTATTTGTCTATGGCTAAGACGTGGCCCCGACAAGCACTCTCTACAGCCCCTCAATACTTCCCCGCTCTCCTGCCTTCTGATACCACCCGCCGGCTGGCCGGCGCCGTCCGAGAGGGCGCCACCGCCCTTGGAACAGGGGGGCGCTGCGTGACGCCCTCTCTATCCTCGACTTCCTCTTCCAAAGGCTCCTCCGTGACTTCATCTGCCCAACCTGAACTTGGAAAGGTAGGACGAGCCTTTCCAAGCCCGGCGGAGAATGACCGGCTCCGTTGGCCTGCGCCAAAGCTCGGTGCATGTGTGTATGGGGGTATCGAATCCTCGCTTTCGACCGAATCGGACCTCTGACGCACCATAGTTTTGAATTTCTGCATAAGACTCTTGGTCCGCTTGACTCCACCAGGTCCGGCGCCACCGCCTGCGTTGTAATTGCCCGAGCGGGAGATTGGCGGCGCGTTCTCGCTTATCGGCGACGTGGTCTCCTCCTGGACAGAGGGCGTACGTGGACCGAGTCCAAGTCGAAGTCCAGGCGAGCGCATCGGCCTGCTGGGAAGTGCAGCGTTGAATGAGTCGGGCGAGTATACGTCGTCGGCAACTGCGGCGGGTCAGCAATGTTCACAAGTCACACATGCCAACGCACTATCGATGCTGCCGTCATTGGGGGATCCCCCGAAGTCCTCGAATGGTTCAGCTGTTACAATATCAGCTTCGGATCGCCGGAACAGTTATATGCCAAGACTGACGTTCATCGATACCCCAAGCCGCCTTCAATGCGCGTCGCTTCTGCTCACGCTCTCGTGCTCGATCTTTCCTAGCCAAAGCAGCCTCGTCTATAGCTGCGACGGGATCAGGAAAGTATCCGCCGCTGGTAGGCATGCTGGTCGAGTATTGGCCAGTCAGGCCACCGCTGATCCGACGATTATTGACTGGAGCGCCCACACGGGTGGTCGTATGTGCGCGCTTGGGTACTGGTTTCTCAAGTATCTCGACCGTCTCCTTGACCGGGGGTACCGGAGGAGAGGAGAGTGAGATCGTGGTCGGTCCCGTACGAGGAGGAGACTGCACCGGCAGACCGTTAAATGCTTGCATGGGTGCTTTGGTGGTTGGCGCATTGACGTTACGGGATGGGGCAGCGGCATCGTAAGGTCCAGAGCTATACGTGGCGATCAGCGCGATACAGAAGGATCATGACATTGGGGCCAAACATTACTTACTGATGCCACACTGCAAAAGAGAGCAAGAGTAGGAAGACCATAGTCAACGTCTCGTATCTATCGGAAGATGGGCAGGAGATACTTACTAGCAGTACCGAGACCGGTAGGATCCCATGTATCGATAACATCGGCATGTCGACTTCCCTTCTTATCTTCCAAAGCCTTTCTCTGTCCTGCGCTCAACTCCTTGACCGCTGGGGGGTCGTTGAAGCCGTACGAGTCGGTCGACATAGACCGGCGAGCCCGGGTTTTGGTTGGTGGACCTGTAGGAGAGGTCGGGCTGATCAGGTTGGTTGAAGAAGAAATGGATGTTGAAGTAGCGCTATAACAGTGCGCGAATGGATGAGGTCGAGGATGATATGGTCGAGTGTTAGCCATTTCGATGATAGATATGAGCATTCGTCAGCAATGTATCGATACACGATGAAAGAACAGAGGTTATTCAGACGGGTAGCGGAGCGGAGCGGGAAGTTGTCAAATGATGGGGAAATGGGAGTTGACGGTGGCAACACATTTCTATACGTCGCCGCCAGCGTTGAACAAAGAGGACCTCCTTTCACTACGGTCCATCACCTTTCATATACCCTCTACTCCGTTCGCGGCCTGCAGCGAATACTTCGAACGTGCACAGAGGAAGACGAGAAAGCAACTCACCCAGTTTGTGCCCTAGTGAACTTTGCCCTAGAAGGAAGAACTTCGCCCATACCTTCCGCGCCGAGACCTAGAGAGCCCTTTGATGCATGACCGGCACCTGGTGGTCTGACCCTGCCCGTTCCAGGGGGTTCGATCTCATCTTGCTCGAAGGGGTTTTGGATCTGCTGCATCCTCGTTGACGGGAGGG
>JALPBZ010000243.1:0-25131 GCA_026538355.1 Cryptococcus sp. GC_Crypt_5
ATCTACCAGCTGCTTGCTAGGTGTGAACAGGGTTAATTTCGATAGGATCCTTTTTGGGACTTGGGCTGGTGGAGGGTCGGAGGGTTGGAGGGCGAGGGAGAATGTGCGGCCGAACTGCGCGCGCGAAGGAGCGTAGCGAGTGAGCGACGAGTGAGTATGGGAGTGAGCAAAGCATGAGGGTACAGGCAAACCACCAAGTGGGTGTGGAAAAGTGCGAGAGTAGGGGGAGCAGGAATCAAACTCGTCAGCTGCTAACTCAGCGTGGCATGGCCCCCGCCTTCTCAGAAGGACTTAGGACACACCTTGTGCATCAAGATCTCCCGCAGGACTTGCAGCTCTTTCAGTTCGGTCCGCGGCGCGGCATAGACGATCGCGCAGACTGCGTCGGAGATGGACGGTTCGGGCTCTGTGCTGCTGCACGTCGTGGAATAGTCGCTTTAGCAAATGCGCATATAGCTTTGAGGGAGCGTAGAGCGTAGAGTGAGGATACCTGTGCGCGACTCACGAAGATGCCTCGAGGAGGTTGAAGCGGGCTTGCAGCACTTCGGCGTACAGCTGGAGTGATGAATGACAAGATCAAAATCACAGATCAGCTATACTCTCCTCCCCTTCGCTCTCCGCTACTCATGATATATGAAATATAGTGAGGGATTGAGAAGAGGCGAGAAAGATAGAGAAGGAGGAGAGGACAGCAAGGACGCACCTCCAAGACCTCCAGGAGCTCAACGTAGATATCATCCTGAATCAACCCCTCGACGCGCAATCGCGCCGTCTCCACTCTGCCCTTGAGCACAAGATCGGCAATTTCCCTTCGGGAGGCTTTGGCCAGCGCGAGCTTCTTCTCCTGCAGCGTGCGCAATCGCTGGATTGAGAGTTTGATTTGCACCTGTGCTCTTCCTGTTAGCCTTGATCCCACCTCGTCGTTCAGATATTAGTGGTCTTCGAGGATGAAGCTGATTACGGAGGTTACGATGCTACGCGTGTTAGAGAGAAGATGGGGAGAAAATGGAGAGCGTACCTTCGCCCGCGGGCCGTTCCATGGTGGCATTGCGACTGTGTGCAGTATATGTGACTAGAAGGACAAGGGACGAGAGGTTGCACTCGATCTAAGTTGCACCAACACTGCAATATGCGAGGTGAACGACCGGTTATTCGATTACGTTTAGTGAATTTGTTATTCTCGAACCAAATCGTCTTTCGTACCTGTACTTCACTTCTATACTTGACATCCACCTCTCACAGCTTACAACCTGCGTATCCAACGCACGCATCCAGCATCGGTCATCATCGCTACTCGCAACTAATCAAGTCACACGCCAACATCAAGCTCGTTCACGCCTGAGCGACACTCAGTCCGGTAACCCGGTCGACAACAGCATCATCTGCAGTATTCTCTGTCGAGACCCATCCACGCGGTAATAGCTGCATGACAGCATGGCCCCGCCGCAGATGATGGGGATCTACCCGTCGGACTCTATCGTGGTGCGTAACTATTCTGTCAGGCTGGATTGAGCCATGAGTCAAGTATCACCGCTGATCACAACACTCCTGTCGCTGGCCCTTGTCTCTTGTCAATATAGGACGTGGCCCAATCACTCCCTATCGACCCATTGGGCGCGGGCGCGGCGGACATCCTTGCTGGTGATGTCGAGTACCGCTTGCATCTCATCTTGCAAGAGGCGAAAAAGTTCATGGTCAATGGGAAGCGGGGCGTCTTACTTCCCGAAGACGTGGAGTATGCAATGGAAGCATTGAACGTCGAGGTGAGTCCATGCTCTCTTCTCTTCTCAAAATAAGCCATATACAAGTACTTGAAGAGTCTGACATGAACACACGCTGATGCACGCGCGTACAGCCCGTGCTCATCCCCCCTCGACCACTACCCCTCCCAGCCTTCCAGTCAATCACAGTCCCATCAACGAACACCTCGCACCCACAACACCTCTATCACACGCCCGACGAAGAGATCGATTTCGCATCATACCTCAAACAACCGCTTCCGGCTGGGATCGCAAGTTCAGCAGGGGTCAAATGGAAAGCGCACTGGTTGGCTGTGGAGGGCGTGCAGCCGGCCATCCCGGAGAACCCTACGCCTGGAGCCGCGCGAGCTGGACGTGAGTCGCGCTGTCGTCTTCCTTCCTTCTGGCAATCGTCTCTGGTGCTGCATAATCAATTGACGGTGCTTTCTTGTGTGTCATTACGACGATCACAGCCTCCCGCCCGCAGCCCGCCTCGACCTCTCTCCGCCCGCAAGCCCGCGCCCACCTCCCGCAAGAACTGCAACTATACTTCACACGGCTCACCACCGCTCTCGTCCCCGTCACCTCTACGCAGCCGGAAACAGACAACGAGCGACACCGACTCGCCGCTCTGGCAAGTCTGCGCGAAGACGTCGCCGTCGCTGGTATCCTGGTGTACATCGTCAAGTGGCTGGCAGAGAGTATACAAAAGTGTTTGATGGCGCCGACGTCTACTCTGGGATATCTCGTTGATGCTGTGGAAGCGATACTAAGCAACGAAACGCTGTTCGTCGAGCCATATGTGGGTGTATCTCTCTCTGATAGGATAGTTTGAGCAACTGCTGATTCATGGTTGATTACAGATGCACCAACTCCTCCCTCCCTTGCTTTCCATCATCCTCACTGTGCCGCTTGGACCGCACCCACCCTCCAGCTCCTCAAGCAGTCAACCATCACCGTATGATATCCGACTACGAGCGTCCGAAGTCCTCGGCAAGATCGTTGACGCGTATAGCAAATCATACCCGGGCCTCGTTCCGCGTGAGTCGACTCACCAGCTTCATGTCACTGTTGAGACTGCGACCCGAGAGCTGACTTCTGATACCTGACTTCCCACTCGTGCAGGCCTCGTGTCCACGCTTACCAAGGCGCTGCAGTCGTCACCGTTCCCGTCGCCTCTCGGCTCGCAGTATCCACCTGCAGGGCGGTACGAAGGAGCCATCCTCGGCCTTGCGGCTGTAGGCGGTCCAGCCGTTCGCGCTAGCGTGTTTGGTCAAGCTGGTAAAGGCTTGATATGGGTCGATGATCTTGCCGGGAGACTGTATACCGAGGCTAGTAAGCGGAAGAATCCTCTGATGAAGGCTGCCGTGGTGAGTGAGCACCGACGAAATAATGATGCAAGATGACTGATTTTGTCATCGATATAGCGCGCATTGACGACCATTACACGACCCAAGCCCACTGATCCGGGCTTTGTGCCTCCTTCGACCAGCCAGGATGAGCTGGGAGATACGTTTGGACCCAATGTCGCGAAAGCTGTTGAGAAGCGACCGTGGTTGGCGAGTGAATTGATGCGGTTGAAGGACGAGGACGAGGGTGGGTCGGGGAGTGTGGCGAGGGACGGCGAGGCTATGGACGTAGATGGTCGGTAGGACTCTATTGATGTGGGGTGGTAGAAGCATGTTAGCGTGAGATGAAGCGAGATCTAATGGTAGAGATGAACCTTGAGCCTATATCATATAGCCTATAGCCTATCTGCATATCACATCCGTAGATGGCTGAGACGGTGCCACGAATAGAATAAGCATGATTAGCCACGAGCGCCACGTGGTACCAGTGACGTCGCAGGGTTAATGAAAAGATTGCGAGTAAAAGTAAAAGATTCCCGCGCTATCCCGTATCCGACATTGCATGATTGATGCACAGCATGCTCTTAGCGGGTTTCACCTGCTTTTCTCCTTACTCTTACTGCTGCTCACAGCTTACTGCTTGCAGCCATTGTTCTCATTGTACCATTGACAATCCTTCTTTGGCTCAGTATCAGCAGCAGCAGCAGTAGAAGCACCGACTCAAAGGAGCATCGCGGCATTGTCACACTTATTGCTCAACTCCGCACTGTCCTCTTTTGTCTTTTGTCTACCCGCACTCGCACCGCAGCTCGAGTGATCAGTGCTTAATCCAGCCATCACAGGCAGTGCTTTACTGCATTCCGCTCTACCTCTCTCTACTTCGCTTCCATCCTCCCCAACCCATCTGTCTCCTCTTCTCTTGCTCGCAACTCTCAACTCCGCATAACCGCCTTATCGCCATCCAACATGTCCCCACAACCGCAAGCACAACCACTCGCTGCCCGGCGATTGACCAGGCGACGAATGCAGTTGTACCCCCGACAAGACGCTGGAACCGGGACAGCGACTACTTCAGCTGCAGCAGCAGACGCCGGGTCAGCTAGTGCTGCAGCTGACGCCGCTACTTCCGCTACTACTGCCGCTGCAGCCTCAGCCTCCGCTACGGATACGGCTGCTAGTTCGGCGGAAGCTGCCAGTTCGTCCGCGACAGAAGCCGCATCTTCGACCGAGGCTGCGCAATCTTCCACGGGTGAGTTCACATTCTAGTCGTCTTCCCCCACACTGCGTGATCCACCTCTTCCTCTTCCTCTACCTCCTCTTCTTCACACAATCTCATCCCCCCCTCTCTGCACTTCCGCACTTCCGCACCGTCGCACCCCGCACACCCGCCGACGTCCGCTCATGTCCTGCCTCACATCCATATCCTCATCTGAAATCGCCGAAAACGACCCTGACGTACAGCCGCTCCTTCTTCCACTACTGCTGATCCCACCACATCCACCGCCACCCCTGCTTCTTCCTCCACAACCCCTTCATCCTCCGACACACCGTCGTCCACCACTTCCGATGCCCCGACCACAACGTCATCCGCCTCACCGTCCACTGCAGCCGCCGCATCGTCCACTGAACAATCCTCAGCAGCCGCCGCATCGTCGTCAACCACTACCCAAGCACCGTCGTCCGCTGCTGCGTCTTCGTCGACTACTACAACGCAAGCACAGCAGTCCTCTAGTACGACGACTGCGCAGAGCACCCAAGCTGCTAGTTCGACAACGACAACACAAGCGCAAAGTTCGGCTGCGTCTACAGCTGTATCACAAGGAGCGACAACGACTATCTACTCGACTAGCGAAGTCACTTCTGCCGCTGCCAGCTCGACCACGACTGACGCTGCTGGTGCATCAAGGTATGTGCATCTCCTTTTCACCCATTAGAAACTTCTCTCTGACAAGATCACAGCTCTACCACACCCCAGTCTACTACTACAGTGACGGTAGGCGCATCCGATGCCAGCACCGCTACTTCAGCATCCGCAGACCCGTCTTCGACTGCTTCCAGTCAAGCTGGTACCACGTAAGTTGCAACTGCGCTGCGACGGGGATTGAAGCTGATTCTACCACCTCGTAGCACATCTACCGTCGTCGTTTCCGCAAGTACAACGTCCGATGTCGAGACCACTGCTTCCTCCGCTGTTGCTATTACGACCACCAACTCTGATGGAAGTACAGTCACTACCACACCGGCAACCTACACCTCGTCATATGTGACCACTTCCGATGGCGTTGTGTACACCGTCACACAAATAGTGCACAATCCTACTGGCTCGCTCGACTCTAGTAGCTCAAGCTCAGGATCCACCAGCGCGTTCTTCTCCAACACTGGTGCTGTCGCTGGTACCTTTGTGGTGGTGGGATTGGTCGTTGTCGGTCTGATCTTCGCTCTTGGTCTGCTGTGCTTCAGGCGACGAAGAAGGCAAAGGCTCGATCGCGAAGTCACTGCTGCCGCCATCGCTGCGTCCGCCACTGGACCAGCTGCTGCCCGATCACCGCTGGACGATAATGACGATTACCACTCTTCTGGTCCTACGACTTCCGAGTCGTACTTGTCGTCAGGAAACCAACCGATGCAGCAGTACGGCCAGTACGGCGCCACCTACGCCCCGGCTGGCGGGTACGACCCTTACGGCCAAGCAGCGGCGGGCGGACATGCGGACTACGGCGATCAAGCAGCATATGCGAGTGTCCCCCAGGGTCCAGACGAGCAGGGATACTACTATGATCCTCACGCTGCTCCGGAAGGCGCGTACGCGGATGGGCAGTACAATGATGCCCCTCATGCCGGATATCAGGACGCTTATGGAGGCTATGCTGGTGATCAAGGAAGCGTCGGCACACCGCCGGCCGAGCGGGAGAATCCCTTGCATGTAAGTCGGCACCAGATCCAGTATGTTCGGTGCATGGCTGACGATGTATCCTTGTAGATCGCGAACCCGTCGTCGCGGCAATGATGGGCTTTGGAGTAGCTGTTCCTTACACAACAAAAGGTTGATCCGCCCGATGCGGTATCGTGGACACTTCGGTCGTTAGTCTCATCGTGGACATCGTTCGGACATTGAGTTGCAGACCAGGTCGAGTCTCCCCTAATTATGTATCACGCACCGCGCGCACATTCTAGTGCGACGGTGCATTTGTAGCAGTAGATAGAATTCGTTCCTCCCCATATCGCAGGGGTAATCACATTCGTTAGAGTCACGGAGGATGGCCTCCAGTGTCAGCAGGAGGACTACGGCAGGAAGTAGACACTGCTTTCGCAGACACGGAACAGCATGATCGATGTTGACTAGCAGCTATAAGCCATGGCTGTATCAGTTTATATGCAGATCATGATGATTTACTCGAGCGCTGTGCCACAACTGTTAACCGAAGCCTAAAGTGGAGGTCTGTGCGTCTGAACACGAGCACTGGTCAACGACACCTCCACTCTGCACCATCATCATCATCTTCCTTCTAACATCCTCTGATATCTGTCCCATTATTTTCCAGTAGCACATACAAGTGTAATTATTTGCGATCAGAGGACGGAACGATGTCTAGCTCCGACACAAAGTATCGCCCGGACGTGCGCTCGCGCCGACCGCGGTCGGCGGAAGAGGTGATTGAGGGGATCGACGTGGACGAGTTCGACTGGGCGGCGTACCAGGGGACTTACCGGGGTGGGTCATCTATACCATATACATTATCTCCATAATGCTGCTATGTGCGACCGAGTACTGATTGATGATACACAGGCCGCGCACTGATAACGCGACTGGCGCACATACCGAACCTGCTTCTGTCGGCCTCAGCGCGGCCGACGCCTACGTCCCTGGCTTTGGCACGAGCAGCGCTCCTGCGCTTGATCCCGATACTGAAGAATGAGACGTGGGATCATCGATTGTACGTTTTATGCGTGATGCGGGTGGACGAGTGTCTTCATCCGGAGAAACGAGCGGCGCGGGCGCGCACCAGCGCCGGCGCAGGGGGTCAGTCTCCGCCGCATGAAGGCGTCAGCGAAGGGAAGCGGGAAGGCGGGAGTATCGAGATGGAAATGGAGATGGACGCCGGACTGGAACCGGGAACGGAGATGGAGATGGACCTCGACGTGGATACCATCTATGCCCAAGCGCAGAACACAAGTTCGAAATCTGGCATGAGCGGCGGTACGGAGGAAGACGGGGTGGTCGATTTCGACTGGGTTGAAAGTGCGCGCGAGAGTGAGCGGAAGGATGCGACGCGGTTAGACGTGGAACTGAGGGGGTATATGAGTAATCTCATCAAAGAGAGTATACGCGTGAGTCGAGTCACCTCTTTCCGCCTCATAAGGGCGGTGATGGTATTACGCTAATGCTGCTTTCTGCTTAGCTCACATATCTCGCCTCGGCCCAGTTGGCTGTCAAGATCGGCAGCGTCCAAAATGCCATGAAGAACTTCACGGCCGTGCGGGAATACAGCTCCAGCCCGCAACATCACGTCGACCTCGGCGTAGCTATCCTCGAGGTGAGCCAATATTCTATTTCGTACTCATAATCACGGACTGATCGGCACAATTCTTGTTCGCAGACATGCCTCGCGTTCAACCTCCCAACCTCGCTCCCAGGCCACATTTCGAAACTCGAAGCGACCCTAGACCGCCTGCATCCGCCACCAGCACAAGGCAGCGGTCGACCGCAGAATACAGAAGCAAGCATGACGGCGAACGACGTGCGCGCTAAGAGAGAAGTGGAAGCGAGGAGTGCGAATCTGCGGAGAAACGTCGTTGTCAGAGTCAGAGTGGCGAAGGGGCTCGTGGCGCTTAATCTTGGCGAGTGGGCGAGGGCTGGACGCGAGTTGGGGAAGATTGCAGAGGAAGGCGGGTTGGCCGATTGGGAAGGCAAGGTGAGCGATTATTACTATCATATCGACTTCGTGCATCAGTCACGAAATTGTCGGACCCGGCACATGCTGACCCTGATACGCTATAGGCAATCTCGTCCGCGGACCTCGCACTCATCACAGCGTTCTGCACATTGGCTAGCTCAGACCGTGATCGAGTCCGACGGGTCCTGCTTGACCGGCCGTCTTTCCGCGCGCAGGTGGATGACAGCGAGAACTGGCTGCTTGACCTAATCCTCGCGTTCGTGGATGCCAAATATGGTCAAGTGGTATCACTTCTTCGCAAAGCAGAGGTCAGCTCACCCCCTCACGGTAAGGGCATACAGCAGAGCTGACATTGCATTTGTCTAAAGCCCATACTCCTATTGAACCCTTTCCTCTCGCCCTACACGCAAACTCTCATCAATCTCATCCAGACTCGAGCAGTGGTACAATACGTCCGACCCTTCTCTACGGTACAAATTGGGACCATGGGTCAAGCATTCGGCTTGGACAACGACGAGATGTTGGCGCTGGTCGAGGCGTTGGTGTTGGACGGAGATATCCACGGTCGTATCGATCTTATCGATCAAGTGCGTCCAAGACTTCTGACTTGTTCGTCGGCAGGTGTATAGTGTGCTAATCACCTTATTGAGGGTAGGTGCTCGAGATCCGTGAGCCTGATCACCGGGAAGAGATGTACGAGAACGCACTCCGCGTCGGACAGAAAACGACGGATCTCACACAGGCTGCCGTGTTCAGGATGAAGTTGTGAGTAATGCCAATCGCTGTTCTACGACTGGCGACTGCAGCTCGCCCAGCGCTGACAACGGCGTGTGATGACAGGACCGAAGCGGGGATCATAGTCGATCCCAAACCGCTGAAGAAGGACGATGCCCTCTTGTCAAGTCACGAATTAGCCCCAGCAGCGCTAGACGAAGCGATCGACGAAGGACTGAACAATATGGACACGGCTGTGCCTGTCCCTGCGCCTGAAGTTGCGACAAACGCGTTACCGGCGACTGAGACTGGTTCTGGGTCTGCGCCTACTGCTGCAGCTGCAATCGAGGCTGAGGGAGATAGTGGGATCGCTACGAAGGCCAGCCTGGAGACGAGCTCGAAGTAAGGCGTAATCAAAAGTCAGGTAGTCAGGTAGTGACTGGTGGTGATACAGTAGTATCCGCATAGTCTAGTGGCCTACTCTATCCCACAGGCGAAAGCGAACGCGAGTAGTAGCGTCGTGGCCTTGTGTGTATATATTCGAGAGGACGATGTAGCATATGACTCGAATGATGGTTCTACTGACGATATGTCTATATTATGACATGCATGTATATGATCCGTGCTCGTCGTGATGAGACAAGCATAAGAGTTGTACAATGGAACAAGGATGGTGCGCAAGGCGTAAGTGTGGTAGTGCAACATGCCTGCGGCGGGTGATGAGGAGCTACAGACGAAAGACGAAAGCCGATGTGATGATGTGTCGAGGGGATGTACAGACGTACAAATGTACAGGCGAATAGAACATCAACAGGTGAATCCGTATACCGAAGGATGGGGAGATCAGAATCATTTCAGATGAGACTAGCTCTTGACTCCGATGCCAAATCCGAAACCGGAGACTTTCCAACCTCTACTTGAACTTCCATTTGCACCACCACCAGCACTGGCGCCAGAACCAAGTTTGCTTCTGCTCCTGCTAGTGGAAGGAGAAGACGATGAAGAGGCAGAAGGGAGGGCATGGTCCCTCTCCCATTCTTCATCCAGGTAATACCTCTCCAGCGCGCGATTTTCCCTACTACCTACTCCCTCACCGCTGTGTCTCGTTTCGGGCAAGGGTACTTTCTTCCCGCCAGAATCATGCCCAGCGCCAGTGCCCGATGGATCGGCTAACGCCTCGCCCGACCCATATTCCAACGGGTGAGCCTGCGACGGCGGATGCGCCTGCTCCAGCTCGTCCAGCGCCAAATACGCTGCGCCCACCCCCGGGTCTACGGTCTTAGTGAGAAGCTGGAATCGCTTGATAGCCCTCTCCCGCTCCCTCTCCTCGTCTTCTTTCACAGCTTTCATCGAAGTTTGAGCTGTGGGCTTGAAATCGATAGGCATGGCAGATCGGGGAACGCGGCGAATGGAGATGAGGAGGGTGGAGCGGGTTCGTAAGAGGTGCGAGTGCGAGGTGAGGACTGTATGTGGGAGGTTGTTGAGTAGTAGGAGTTCGTGTGGCTGATCATGAGCGTATCAGCTTGGCTCGTCTTTCGCAAATCAGGTTTGGCTGAAAAAGCGAGGAAGAGGAGAGGGAGATGGCGAGACTAAGTGTGTCATGAATAATGAACGACTCACATCCGCAGCGTACTTCCTCGCAATAGCCAAGATACCCTCGTTGCGCTTGAGCGTATGTCTAACTTCGACCATCTGGAATTCCTCTTCGTCCTTATCTGTACCCTCTGACTCTGCCGGGGTGGACCGCGGTGGAGGCGTAGAAGATAGAGGTGGCGCTGCACCATCGTGTAATTCTGATGTACCATTTGATAGTCGATCGCTGCCAGTGACGTTGATGTCGTGCACTGCGTCGTAGGCAGGTGGCAGATCGCCATCCTGATAGTTGAGGTCGTCGTCGTCGTCGCCAATCTCAAAGACGACCTGTCCGTCTCCTCCCACGATCCGTCCAACCCTGACCTCGTCGCGCGCCTCACTCTGCTCCGTCTCTCGCTGTCTACTGCGACTGCGATCATGAGTGCGATCACAATAAAGATCGTGCGCCGACGACCCCCCGCTCAGCTCGGAGACGCGGGGATCGCCACATCGCAAACACGGGGTGTACTCCCTCAATCTCGGATTGAACGAGATACACCGCGCGCAGATCGGCGTCCCGCAGCATGGCGGGATATACGCTGTGCGGAATTGCGCGCTGAGCAATTCCGAGTAACAAGTCTGGCACGTCGTCATCGTCTCTACTTGCTTCGCGACTCTCTTTGTGCTATTGTGTACAGTCGAGGATGATGGCCTTTACGCGTAGTGCTGATAGAGAGTGAGAGTGGCAAAAGAGTCATGATGATCGAGCTTTGAGCTGGGTTAGTGGCTCACCTCCACTTCTCCACTCCACCACTGCTGAGACATGAGACACCAAGTGACAAGTGCCACACTGCTGCTAATTCCGAGTTGCAAATGCACCCTACGAGCTAGAAAGCGGGATTATATTCCACTGCCTAACTGTCCTAATGCGGGTGTAACCAGCAAACAGTAACCGCTCCAACTTCCCTGCTGCAGCACCAAGATTCCTTCTATTATTGACTTTCCACTTTTTACCGTGTCGATACTAAACCCCATACGTATCGGTATATGAGCAGAACCGCACTCCGGCGACTGTCAACTACCATCACGCACCTCTCCCCTCAACCCACTCCGAAGATCACCCCCGTGCACGTCGGCACGCAACTCACAATGGCTGCTAGCGAGTACCAGACCCGTATTGTTGGGGTGAGTCTTGTTCTCCTTCTTTGAGCACTATATCAGCTACGTGAGGTACTGGACAGTCACTAATATCTTTTCCTGTGCTCGTGTAGGCTCCCAACACCCTTGGTACGTAGCTGCAGTCTCGAGAGCTTCATCGTAAGCTACCAGCTAACAGCGCATCTTCAGAGCACCGCGTCTTCCTTGAAAAGGAAGGCAAGGTTGTCTCTCCCTTCCAGTGAGTCGTGGATCACTTACATGGCAGCTGTCTCTTTGATGTCCATTACGAATGAATAGCAGCAGCTGACCCACCGCTTTGCAGCGACATCCCCCTCTTCGCCGACGAGGCCAAGACCGTCCTCAACAGTGAGTTCTCGCTTCAGTATCATTATTGCAACGGCCAGAGCTGACTGCTATACTTAGTGGTCGTCGAGGTGCCCCGTTGGACCAACGCCAAGATGGAGATCTCCAAGGAGGAGGCTTTCAACCCCATCAAGCAGGGTGAGTCAGCTCAGTCATCTATGAGAACCGAATGAGCTGAGCACGTTCGTCCAGATATCAAGAAGGGCAAGCTGCGATTCGTCCGTAACTGTTTCCCCCACCACGGTGAGTGACAGACTCACATGTTGCCCTGCGACCTACAATCAGTACGCTTTTACTGACTCGCACCGCAGGCTACATCTGGAACTACGGCGCCTTCCCCCAGACATGGGAGGACCCCAACGTCAAGCACGCCGAGACCGGTGCTAACGGCGACAACGACCCCTTGGACGTTTGCGAGATCGGCGAGGCTGTAGGCTACGTCGGCCAGGTCAAGCAGGTCAAGGTCCTCGGTATCATGGCTTTGCTCGACGAGGGCGAGACCGACTGGAAGGTCCTCGTCGTTGACGTCAACGACCCCCTTGCCGCTCGTCTCAACGACGTCGAGGACGTCGAGCGTCACCTCCCCGGCTTGATCCGCGCGACCAACGAGTGGTTCAGGATCTACAAGATCCCGGACGGCAAGCCCGAGGTGAGTCAGCTGAACGCCGCGCCAAAACAATGCCACATGGCCTTAGCTATGTTCACGCTGACATCATTTCGCTCTCGCAGAACGTTTTCGCCTTCTCTGGCGAGGCCAAGTCGAAGAAGTACGCCGTCGAGATCATCCACGAGTGCCACGAGGCTTGGCGCAAGCTCCTCCACGGTGAGACCGCCGCCAACAGCGATGCCTACAACATTGCCATGTACGTGTCTTGCTCTCGTCTTGTTTCTGACAGCCTCGCTGGACTGTCTGATTCCAATTTTGCACGCAGCCACAACACCAACGTCAAGGGCTCCAAGGGTGTCATTTCCCACTCTGACTCGGTCTACACCTCTCTCCCCACCGACTCTCGCAAGCCCGCTGCTGCCATCGACCCCTCGAGTGAGTCACGTCTACCCTTTCCGAGACTGGTCGCATTCCCTACTATACCTCCTGTATGCGCATTGAAGCTCAAGCTGATTGTAATACCCCTGCACAGTCTCCAAGAGCTTCTTCATCTCCTCCGCATCGGCTTGAATCGATGCGTTTGTTGGACAGAAGAGTCAACTGTAGTCGTGTGGTGAAAGACGCCTCAAAACGCGAATGCGAAAACATGCATGGTGTATTGAATAAATCTACAGCTGATTGAAGTGCAATATTTTGAAGCTCGTATCTGCGTACGATCTCTCTTTCTTATCATAGTATGGGATTGACATATCCGCGCATCATCACCGCGAACTGGCCAATCCTACTCGTTACTGATGCAATCACCCACTCAAGGGCAGCTCAAATTCCTCATGAACGTCTCGTATAGTTCGATCAGCTATAAGAGCATACTGCAGCGCGTCCGACATCAGCTTAACCACTTCGCTTGATCCTGCTGGACAGTGCGGAAGGCTCAGCTGACTTTCCCAATGAGGGCTTGGGTAGCATCCTTGACTTCGTTGTAAGTGTGCAAGAGCTCAATATGCTTCTGGACGATTTCCTTGGCGTCCAGTGTACTGCATCAGACAATGGGTCAACCGTCAGTTGTCAGTCATCAGTCGTCAGAGCAGTAGATTCATGGTCAAGTAAGCAGGTGAGCTGGTGCGCAGCTGAGAAGATAAGAGGGGAGGTCTGTGCGGGAGTGAGAGACACGGAGTCGCGACGTATCTCGAACGTTGAGCTGTGAGGGTGAGGAGGTATAGCTTACCCCAATTGGATCTTGAGGGCATCTAGCTCTGCTTGGAGGGTGGCTACTTTGTCCATCTTCTCCGTTGTGTGGTCAATTGACGCGGAGACAGAGTCGGAGTCGAGCAGGTGGGTAGGGTTTGGAGGGTTTGAAGAGTTCATCTGAAACGGATGGTTGAGATATCAGCTAGGCACATGGTCGCCGTACTCACTTCTACAGCCCTTAAATGGACGTTGTGATGAGTCTATGCTTAGATGATGCTGTTCAGTTGACAGAGAGAGGGAGAGAGAGGAAATGAGAGCAAGTGGGAATGTGGGAATGTGAGCAAGACAAGTGGATAACTCAAGCAAAGTGGACGTGCACGGATCATGTCATGTAATGTTCGAAGAAGATGGTGACGTCACGGAAATCAGTCGCGTTTCATCGAGCCAAAGCAAGTACAAGTAAGACCATCTCTTGTTTCATCTGTCCCCTCTCCCTATGAACTCCCCCACTGCTGGTGCTCTTACCGTGTTCTGTCTGCCATATCAGACCTGCGAGTAGGCCTTGACCGCATAAGAAGCGAGTTGAGATCGAGATGTGCGGCGACCACCATGCTGCCGCTCACCGTTCCTCTACCTCTGCTCCCTCTTCTTCCTCGTCGTCTTCGTCTTCTTCGTCAGCGAGTGCAACAAGGGCGGAGTACTTGTCTAGAGACGAGAGGGAGTCAGTACCGGACTGGGAAAATATACCGCTACCACCATCTCACATTCTGAGTCATCGTACGTTCATCTCTCACCCCTGACCATCCTGATCTAGCCAAGTGATACCTCACAACCACCCCGTCCTCCACTCAGCATCTCCCGATAGCCTGCTTACGAGCAATAGAGGATCGAGCTGACACCCGTTATGTCGATGCACAGTGACAGACGCACACTGTCATTCGACCGATCTGACTCACAAGAGCGAAGTGTACGATGCAGTCCAACTAGGCGGGATAGCTTCTATGGCCACTATCGTTGGTGATCAGGATAAAGTGAAAGCTCTAAGTAGGGAGAGGGGGTGGTACCCCCCCTCTACCACTGGCAGGGTATCAGAAAGCACCGCCTCTCCTAGACAGAGCGGTGCCTTGTGGACGAAAGGCAAGAATGGGAAGGGTGTTGGTGTCGTTGCGTGTTACGGTGAGGCTTTCTCCTCTCCCCTTGCAATATCTAAATCCTTTTTCACTTCAGCTGTGGTTCAATCGGGGACCCGACTCAGCTGATACGAATTACATAGGCTATCACCCATGGTTCACACACTTGTACACCCTCTCGCCTGGCGATGCACTACCAACCAAAGAGGAGCACTATGCTTGCCTATTCCTCTCCTCCTCAGGATCAAGTACGAACACGAAGAACAAAGCCTTATTGGAATCACTACTCCCCTACCTCCCGGACCCTGTACCGTTCTCCCCACTGCTAGAAAAGCTCAGGGAAGATATACAACAAAGTCTGGACGCGGGCAGGTTGACTATGTTGGGCGAAGTGGGGTTGGACGGTAGTGCGCGATTGCGATGGCCTGTAGCTGCGAGGGGGCTGCATTCGGAGTCCAAGTGCGCGTCTGTCTCTGAGGCTCAAGCTGAGCGAGCAGGTATGGGGGAAGCGGTAGAGGAGATGAGCAGTTCCAAGACTTGCTCTGGTTCTGCATGTGAACCGGAAGCGAACGGCCAGACAGCCGAGAAAGGCTCAGAGGCCAGTCCTGCTGTACATCAAGATGGGCGCGCACCGGCAGCAGCAAACGCAGAGGCAGGAGAAGACGAAGACGACGACGACGAAGAGGAAGAAGAATGGAAACGACTCACACCATTCAAAGTGCCCATGTCCCACCAACGAGCCATACTCGATGCTCAGCTCGAAATAGCCATCGAACTAGGTGTAAACGTCTCGTTCCATTCCGTCGCCGCGGCCGGTGGGTACAAGTCTCACAACGGCGTCACTCAGTACTGCTATCCATACCATACTGACTTGAATGCTGTGCGCAGGGCCAAGCTTCGACACGCTCAAGAAGCTTAGAGATAAGCATGGCGGGAGGTTCACGAATCGGATCAATGTCGATCTGCATTCTGCCGGCGGGTGGTCGCCCGAGTTCTGGAAGCAGGCCGAGGTGGGTTTCGTTGCTGCCTACTTGATGTCATCCAAGGATGCTTATTGACGACTGTGCTCTTGGATCGCTGATCGGATAAACAGAAGAACCTGCAAAACCTGTATGCCTCACCATCGATCTTCATCACGTCCCGCTCGCCTTCTGCCTCGGCGCTGATAAGGGAGATCTCAAGTAGTCGGATACTTGTAGAATCGGACTCGCACGACGTACGACTATCCTCGAGATTAGTCTGGGCAGCAGCAGAGTGGGTTAGTCGCGTTAAGGGATGGAGGTTGGAGGGGCGGGACGGTGCTGCTCGTGCCCCTGCTCATGCTCACTCAGAGGAGGACAGGAACGAGGATGAAGAGGAGGAAGAATGGGCATTCGAGGAACAAGACGAGGATGAGCAGGTCGACAAGCGCGGTCGGATCTTGCCCCGGGATCCGAACGAGATATGGACTGTGCGAACGCTGGAGCGGAACTGGGCGCGCTTCATGCGTCTCATCGACGATTAGATTGTCGGACAGCATCTCTCTTGATGTTGCACTGCACGGATGCATTCCATATTTTGTATCGTTACATGCATATCTACGTCGAGACGACATCAATCTATCTAATCGTCTTGCGTCATGAATTGACTTCCTCTTTATTTGCTATTTGTGACGATGGTTTCTGTACTCGAGTCCTCTTCAAACCTGCAATCGATAGCGATGCATTTACCCATTTCTTCCTGCACTATCAACCTCTGGTCCGATCTGGCTCGATCATATAGTAAGGGTCATGATTCTAATTACACCACAGTCAGCATGTTGCGCATCTCAGAACACCCGTGAACTCACCCATCAATGACGAATGCGTCTACGGTCCGACCATCGAATGCACCAGCTCGCAATGCTGCCGTATCCCCTTGTTCGCCAAATGTCGCCAAGAGCAATCCGGCGTCTTTGACACTCGCGACCAGGGAAGGGACGGCGGCCTGTAGGACCACCATCACGAATTAGAATCAGTCTCTATCTCCTCCATCTGCCGAAGCTGTGAGCGGAGGACGAACTCACCAGCGTCGTGGCTTCGAGTATGACACCGAGGAGATTTGTGCTCTTCGCGAAATTGACTGCTTCCCTGACGCTGAGACACCGCAGGTCGCTCTCTTGTGCTAGCGGCGAGGGGGCCAGGCGGGTCTTGGCAGTTGAGAAGGGCGCATCGTGTAGCCGCGAGTGGGCAATGCCACAGAAGCTCGCGAAGAACACGGCGTCTAAAGCAATTGCGCAGATCAGCATTGCCCTGATTCATCTACCCCGTCACATCTATCTCATGAAGGATAAGATAAACTCACAATTCGGCTGCTTCCAATTCAGAGCCGTGCAGACCGTGGGATCGAATGAAGAGAAGATGATCTTTCGCCCAGGACTGGACTTGCCGCTTTCGTATATGGCATGCAAGACTCTGTCAACCCATTCGTTGACTTCACCACTTTTGCCTACACCTTCATGGTCCGCGTCGAGCTGGCGAATGTAGCTTAGGCGGAGGTTCAAACCAATTTCCGATGGGAGGACGGAAAGGACCGTTTCGAGGGACGACATGGAAGCCGATATGGACGAGAACCACTCGCTTGCAGTGGGCGATTCGAGCGATGGGGGAGTTTTGAGCGTGAGGTTTCGGGAAGTTGCAATCGCATCGAATTGCGCAAACGTGATGTCCGCCACGCCTACATCCAGACCCTCAATGGGCAGCTTGTGGTGTGGGTACACGACGGGCACGCCGTCTCTGGTGACTTGCACAACAGCATGCACATACTCGCCGGACAATGAGCTCGCTGTGACTAGCGCCGAGTCGTGGTTGGATGACGGGGGCGGCGCGCCTGTTGGTGGACGTAAGGCTGGTGAGGTAGTGGACACGCTCAATGGTCGATGGGATTGGAATTGATGTGCGTGGTCTTGGGCAGGTTGAGACGGGGTGACCTTTGATTTCCAGTATGTCTCTACCCTTCCTCCGATCTCCAGTTGAGCGCCTTCGAAAGGCTTAATACAGCTCACTTCGAAAGCGACTTCGCCAATCGTCTTGAGGTTGTGATCCAGTAACGGTGCGACAATCCCCTT
Source organism: Cryptococcus sp. GC_Crypt_5 (assembly GCA_026538355.1). Lineage (NCBI taxonomy): Eukaryota > Fungi > Basidiomycota > Tremellomycetes > Tremellales > Cryptococcaceae > Cryptococcus > Cryptococcus sp. GC_Crypt_5. The sequence continues at coordinate 17,801 of JALPBZ010000243.1, forward strand.
ATGATACCTGATATCCTTGAATGTCGAAGGGAGAACGACTGCTCGACCGATGACCTTTGAGCCGAAAGTCGGGTACAGCGATACTTCCAGCGTGAATCGATCGAGGGATTGCACTTGGAAGGAAAACACTTCTCTCTCGTCTGCCAAAGGGAGGATAACGCTGTGCGGTACAGCTGTGATATCCGATTTGCTTGTCATGACGAGTTTTAGTGACGACCACAGCTGGAGCGGGTCTTGACCTAGGCGCGAATAGAGCTTGATGGGCGGTACTTTGCGCGAGGCTGAACGAGAGAACGGGTGACCGAGTGAGAGCTGGACAAGGCATCGTTGTGCGAGGAATTCGTGACCATACACTCGAAGTCTAAGTAGACCGTCAGCATTAAATTAGTAGACCAACAGGCTTGACTCACGGTATGATTGGAGGAGGAAGGGATAGCGACGGGATAAGCTCAAACTCATCTGCGGGTGGATCCAATTCGAGGTCTGATCCAGGCGACAAGCTGTTCATCTGCGGATCCGCCGCCAGACCGAGGTTCTCCATACCTTCCAACGTGTTCTGCTTCCCTGACAGATTCGCTCCACTGTCCAAGAGGAAATTGAGGCATTCCACGTGCCCGAACCAAGCTGCATACCACCCTGGAGTTTTGCCATATTCGTCTGATGCGTTGACGTCGCAGCCAGCCGCAACCAACACCTTGATACATGCCAAGTGCCGTGAGTCGCCTCCTACCGCAGCGTGATGCAGAGGTGTCCAGAGGTTGTACTTGTCTTGTCGATCTTTCCCGCCTCCGTCTTTCCCGCCTTCCTCGACGAGTAGTTGACATATCGCCTCGTGTCCTGCTTTGGCTGCAAAGTGCTGAGGGTATAGACCTTCAGAGTTCGGCAATACTTTGGCCCCACGCTGCAACAATAGCCGGGCAACTTCGACGCGACCATATTGACAGGCGAGAGATAGTGGAATAAGATCGTTCGAAATGGCGGTCGGTTCGAGGGTGATCTTATCGGTGACGAATATCCGCACGACCTCGAGGTGGCCCTGAGTAATAGCATGCATAAGCGGAGTGTAACCGTCCATATCGGTTGCGGTAGGGTCGACAGATTCGAGCAAGTAGGAGACGATTGCAGCATGTCCGTGCATCGCAGCATAGTGAAGCGGCCGTCTTTCGTATGCGTCAGGCCTTTCGAGGAGAGAGCGGTTATGCTCGACGCAGAGCTGGACGAGCTTGAGCGATCCAGCGATACACGCTTGATGGAGGACACTTCTGCCATTGATGTTATCGATGTAGGCGTAGTCGAGATGGATCAAGGAAAGGACTGTATCCAGTTCGTCCTCCGCCACTTGCAGAGCCGCTCGCCACAAGACGCGCATAACCCTTCGATGCTTATCTCGATGTTGACGAGCTCTAGCCACCTTGAGCCAGTCGACAAGGGCATCGTGTCCAGCTGCAAGGGCTTTGACGAGATTGGCCTCCAGGTCGACTAGCGCGTCAAGGGCAAGAGCATTTGTGGAGTCGTTGTCGAAATCGTTTCCCCGGGTGAAGGACAGGCCGTCTCCGCCGATAGACTCTGGCAGATCCCGCTCCAAAAAGGATGTGGAGAGGTGTTCTGAACCGTTCTCGAGATCTAGTAGGTTCGCCGCGACGATGTCGGAGAGTTTGGCGATGAATTCGCGGTTGAAGCATGGCTGTACCTCGACTTGACGCTCGATGTAAAGCTCTTTGGTATTACTCTTGCTCCTCTTGTCCCACTTTTTCAATATCTTTCTGAATCCAGTAGCGTTGATCTCGATAAACCCTTGCAATTTGCCCAAATCGCGTTCGAACAACCTCCAACCCTCTTCCAGACTTGTCCATTCGGCGTTCTTCCGTCGTTCGTCGTCAACAATGACGTGTTCGCCCGCGGTCGTCTCTGACCGCCCTGTATCTAGTCGATCTGATGAGTGCTGCAATAGTCGTTTCCGATTTGAGAGGAGAGTGAGGAGGCGTAATCGCAGATCCCGCTCTTTGATGAGGTAAAACGCGTTGATCTAACTGTTAGCTGGGCTTCACAACTTTCGCTCACCTTTTCTAACTCTCGCTGTAGTGTGAAGAAGAAGACGTCTCTGTGCGCTTTGAAGCTTTCGCTGCGCCCACTCGAACCGCCAGATGGATCTCTGCTCAGCAACGCACTGCCATTGGATGGTGCAGGCGGCTCTGTCTCTGGCGGTAGAGGTTCCAGATCACCGACTGCTATTGATGTAGCCGCAGTGGACGTGGAGGGGGGTTGGAAGTGGTGTATCGAGGGAGAGAGGGAAAGGAGTTGTTCGGATTGTGAGAGGGGACGCTTTGCTGGGCGGAGACCAAGAGACAGGAGAGAGGCGTCCGAAGCAGGTCGGCCCGCCGCGTAAGAGTTGATGATCTTCTTCAGGGCCTGCGAAGATGGATCGTTAGAAACTGCTTAGGCCGCAATGCAGGATAAAGTAGCTCGCCTTGTAGTTGAGGTAGTACTCGCCCCATCCTGGCACCTGCTGGGACTGGATAGTCTTGCCGAACTATGCGCGTTTGGCATTGTGAGCAGTCGCCGCGAGCTCGCAGATTGCATGAAACGCACCTTCATGATGCCGCACCTCTACCTGCTGCCAAGCACAGTCGCAGAAAGAAGTATCGGCGTCGGCTATACCCAGCCTGTCGACGCAGGGGTCGAGTTAGCGCTTACAGGGTAACGCAGCTGACGCTGTGAGCAAGATTGCAGAGCTAGGCCGGAGCAGTGCTTGAGCGTTTGTACCAGTGTCAATGAATGAGGATGTCAAAGTGTCATGCACTGCAAAGCGAGATGGATGAATGTGGACAGAAGCATGCACGTGCGCAGAAGACATCGGAAATGAGAGATGTGTTCCGTTTACGTAACAAGAACGGCTTGGCAAGCGGTCCTGATAGCCGGGTGAGGGTGACATACCGACTCGAAATAAGCTCAACCTCGTACGAATACATGATTTTGGATTTCTCCATTGGTATCAAGGTGCTAAACGAAGCATGGACCCGCCTGCGAAGCCATTGCTTCGGCAGCTACTCACCGTAGTCTGCGTGACGGGGGCTACCGTCATCAACAGCTACGTGAACGGAGCTCTGACGGTCGCGCTGCCGACCATAGGGAGCAAGATCGGTCTCAGTGGACAATCACTACAATGGCCCATCAGCGTCTACTCCTTGGTTGGCGGAGCGTTCCTCCTGCTAAGTGGCGGACTGGCAGATGCAGTCGGTCGAAAAGCCGTTTTCGTCTTGGGTACCGCATGGATGTCCGTGTTCGCAGTGCCCCTGGCCGTCTCTCGGGATGCGAACGAGTTCATCGCTCTTTGTGCCGTGCTCGGGTTCGGCCCAGCGATGCTGAGCCCGGCAGCGACCGGAATTTTGTCTGAGACTCTGCCAGATGGAGGTCTGAAGAACGGCGCTTTCGCCGCATTAGGAGCCGGTCAGCCATTGGGTGAGTGATGGCATCTACAGCGGTAGCTCAGACGAGCAGGTTTCATTCTAGGCTTGTTCTTCGGAGGGATATTCGCGACGAAATATTCGGTCATTTTCGGTGTGGCCGCTGGGGCCTCGGCAGTATTCGGCGGTCTGGCCGCATTTTTCATTCCCCGCTCAGTCGTTCAAACGAGTTCGAGTCCGACTTCGAGTGCGAACAGTATTCGACCAGTAAGGCGACGGACGTCTCTGCTCAAGTTCGATTGGTTCGGCGCGGCTCTCAGCGCAACGGGGCTGGTCGGATTGACTTTAGCACTTGCTCTCGCTGGCACTACCTCGAAAGGATGGAAAGGACCTGGCGTATACACCCTGCTTCCTATCGCGATCTGCATCCTCGTCGGCTTTTTTGTCTGGGAACGACAGAGTCAGCGCCAACACCAAGCGATCCCCTCTGCCGATCAACGCCGGACCGGTCCCTCGTCAGACCCATTCTCTTCTTCGGACGATCAAGAGAACCGCTCGCAAACGCTATACGGACCCCTCATCCCGCCTAGTATATGGTCAGCACCAGGCTTCAAGCCGGCCTTAGCCTGCGTATGGTTCGGGTGGCTGGCATTCAACGCGCTCACGTACTACTGCACGTTGATGTTCCAGGAGATCCAGAGTGCGACTCCGATCCAAACGTCGATCCGCTTCCTGCCTATGGTCGGCGCGGGCATAGTGGCCAATGTCTCTGGCGGTGTTCTAATCGGTCGAGTGAAAGCCGTCTACCTGATCTTGGGCGGGTGCATAGCGTGTGCAGCGAGCTGCGTGATCTTCGCGACGCAAGATCGGCTATGGTCCTACGCCCGAGGCATGCTACCAGTCACGATACTCGTAGTGGGGCCCGACATATTCTTTCCCGCCATCCAGCTATTTGCTTGCAAGACGGTCGGCACGCACCGGGCAGCACTGGCAGGAAGCTTATTCAACGTGACAACCCGACTGGCCACCTCCATCGGCCTGGCTATATGCGCTTCGGTGCAAGGTGCGGCTACGCAGCAGTACGCTGCTAGGCACGCTGTCAGTACCACGGACAAAGACGCTGTGATGTACGGATATCGCGCAGCAGCATGGCTCTGCTTCGCCTCGTCTTTGACCGCTGCGATCATCGCGGTAGTCTGGTTGCGTAACGCAATCGTCGTTCCGGACAAGGTCGTAATCGAGGACATTGCTTTGGCAGATGTACCAGTAGCTCAGGAAAATGGCGAGGGTGAGACTCAGAAAAATGCCACTGGGAGGCGGGAGCTGTAGTCGGTTCTCGACTTCATCAAAACTCGGTATATAATGGATGTATATAACGCACAGCATGACACTATATTGGAGTAGTGATGTACTCTACGCCCCTCCGCAATGTCCCTTACAGTACCACATCTCCTGGACTGACTGTCGTACCTCGGTTTCTATGTGCTCGAGCACCTCAACCTATGCTCGAGCCACAGGTGAGCTTGATCTTTACGTAATGCCTCTAGACCTCCACTTGTCATGTCCGCTATGACTTCATCCAAACTACCCGACTGTCGACCATGTCGACCGTCTCTTATCACCTACCTCAGTCTCTGGACGCATTCACATAGACCGTACACGGTGTATGCCTTCCGATTCTGGCAGATACACTTGGTGGAAAGCACAATATGGCCAAACTGCCTCAACTGATAATAGACATATTCGAGCATGCCAACATCCCCCTCGCAGAGCTCACTTCCTCTGGCTCTCGGAGCGGGGGCACCAAAGTAACTCGAAGCTCGACAGGGGAGAAGTACTTCACGAAGACGCAATCTGATATCAAGCAGATGCGGGGGGAAGTAGAGGGGCTCCAAGCTATGGGTATGACCGCGCCGGGGCTCGTACCGAGGTTGATCGGATTCGAAGTTTCTCAGGACAAGAGAGAAGGAGGGATGGTCTCGCAGTTCTTCGATCTCAGTTCGGCGCGGGGTGGTAGTGCTCAGAAAGAGCTGGCGAGGAGGCTGGCGGAGATGCACCGGCCTCCGCCGCAGGACAGCGAGGGGTACGAGGGCAAATATGGCTTCGCCGTTGCGACGCATTGCGGAGTGACGGAGCAGGACAATACGTGGGAAGCGAGCTGGGAGGCGTTCTTCCGGGATAGGCGACTGGGCGATATGGTCACTCGTATAAGGGACAAGGAGATATCGAAAGCGTGGGAAGAATTGAAGAGCAAGTACGTTTGTCTCCCTGCACTCACTACAATAATCCAGCCCTGTCACTGATAGATGACAATTGCAGCGCAGTACCTGCTCTGCTACACGCCTTCGACCCACCCCCACAACCAGTCATTCTCCACGGAGACCTCTGGTCTGGAAATGTGGGCTTTGACGCACTCACTCAGACGCCGGTGATATTCGACCCCGCTTCGTACTATGGTCACAACGAGGCTGATCTCGGTATAACGCATATGTTTGGTGGTGAGCTCTACAACGAGCGCAGGGTAGACGGCGAGAAATAGCTCATGTTCAGCTAATCATGCTGATTGTAGGATTCTCGAATGAGTTTTATGAGGAGTATCACAGTATACATCCGAGGAGTGAACCGCACTACTCTCAACGACAGAAGTTGTACGAACTGTACCATCACCTCAACGTGAGTACAACGTCACTTTTTTCTCTGCATCATACTTGAGCTTCAGCTGCAGCTACCACTTCATATGAGCAGACTCAGAGAGAGAGAGTTAACTGAGATGGAATTTGCTATAGCACACGCTCATGTTCGGTGGGAGTTACAAGAGTGGCGCTTTGGGTATTATGCGATCGTTGATCAGCTGGGCGGACGGTCTCGAATAGGGAGAATGAAGCGGATTTCACAATCTCAGCATCTCCACGAACAGTATAGTATATATGTGCATGCAACGTTCATTCATGAAATGGGCCCCCCGAAGTCGCACTCATGCATCCAGCATGACCTTATGTACGCCCCATGACAGGTAAAGGAGCTGTAGGCGGAAGAGCTATATGGTCTTATACCTACCTCTCACTTAAATACCACCAAGTGACAACTCTGTTTCGCGCTTTCTTCAATTACCTAGGTTCTCTGTATTCATTGAGTGTGCACTTCATTGACGCTATCAACAGCTAAGCTATTCTTGCACAATGGACGTTGACGATGACGACGCCTTCCTGTATGGAGAGCAGTCACCGCCAGCTACTTCAGCCGCCGTCCTCCCTCCAGCAGAAGGTGAGCTCTCATCCCTGCGTTCTTGTGGCCAGACTTGCATGTAGCTGTTGACTAACCTGGGATCCTTTGTAATAGCTGCGACACAGGTTGTGAAGCCGGAAGACGTGTCTAAGGCAGTACAGGATGTGGCCTCAGGACTCAGCGCGTCGATGGCAGCGTGAGTCGTCTGTTCACAGCTTTACCAGCTCCTCTCCAAACTATCCTGACTGATTGCTAACACTCGGTATACTTGCGCTTGCAATCCACAGTTCGTTAGCAGCATACGGCATCGACCCCTCAGCAGCTGTAGCTGCCGCAGCGGAGAACCCGGAAGACGGTGGTGTGGAGGAGGAAGAGCCTGAAGATGACGAGTCGGACGAGGACGAGGACGAGTCGGACGAAGATGATGTCAAGCTCGTCTTTAGTGGTACCAACACCAGGCTGGACTTGCGGTACGTATCTCTCATTCTCGCCTCGTGGAAACGCTTCTTTGAAGATGCTTGACCATGTATGCTGATGACACCCGTTCAGAAAACCGCAAGCTGCGCCGTCGAATGTTATCGGTATTGGAAAGTGGGCTCACACGAGCACCGGCGCAGTGCCTGCAGCCGCAGCGCCAAGCACACCTCAACCCGCCGCTACGCCTACTAGAGGTCAGCTCCGACTCAACCTCATTCTAGTGCG
>JALPBZ010000244.1:0-24768 GCA_026538355.1 Cryptococcus sp. GC_Crypt_5
AGGCTGTTTGGCAGGAAGGTTTGCGTGAGGATTCGTTAGCGCAGTGCACCAGAGGCATTCGATGCATGCAGAAGTATGGTGGCAGGGATGGGGAAAGGGATGGGAGTGGATGATCCGAGTCGAGAGAGGTAAGGGAAGGGACTGAATGGTCGTTTGCACTCACTTGCCCAGTGGTGCCAGCCAAGAAGGATTTGTTGACAACGGCTGGCATTTTGGTCCGAGTTTCCCGATGGTGGTGGTGCTGGCGATTTTATTGTAAACAATGAAGGCGACTATGTGGTGGTTGGCGATGAGAGCTGTACAATGTGGGTGAAGGTATTAGCAAAGCGCAAAAGGATGTGCTGGGAGGGGAAGGATGTGTGTAATGAGAATATGAGAGTATGGGAGATGGTCCTCTAGTCTTCCACCGATCGGTGTTGTGGTGGTGTAGAAGTCTAGTCGAGAAGGTGGATGTGTACTCACCTTCGAGCTCTTTCGGAGTGACTGAGTAGTACGATCAACGTCTGGCGTAGCTGCGTAGCGTGCGTAGCGATGCTAGATCTACTTCGTTGCTGTGAATGCGGAAACGAAGAAGGACTATGTAGCGCAGCGTAAGGCGGTAAGAGTGACAAAGGGTGACTGGGGAGAAACAAAGAAAGGCAGGCTGCTGCTGGAGTTGTTGTCGTAGGAGACGAGGGACGGTGACAAGCACAAGCTATCGCTATCGTATGCTCTGCACCGAGTGAGAGACTGAGTGAGTGAGGATGTGCAGTATAATGAGCAGAATGCAATGTAAATACGAGTACCCCTCAGGGAAGCAGTGAGCAGAGCAAAGCAGTGACAGCTTGCACTCGTCAACAATCCCACAAACCAAATAAATAATAGGTTACCAGCTAGTACTGTGGCTTAATGACACCTCATCTCCATCTCATTATCACTCTGCATCGCACCTCGTTATTACATCTTCATAGCACGCATCATATACATGTCTAGCTGCTATGCTCGAGCATAGTGTACATGCATGCATCCGTACAAGGTAGCAATGCATTGTACAGCCATGGAATGATCGCACTATGCCACGCCACAGTCGGTGTCAACGGTATCACTATCAGAGAACAAAGAAGAAAAAAACAAAAACAAAAACAAAAACAGAGCCAAAACAAAAACAAAGCGAAATGGCCCAGGTCCAGAATCAACTTTATTGTAAGAGTCACCGACGTCATTCACTTGTGGCTCTCATCGTATATGAGTATAATCTATTGATACATCGCAACAATGTTACATCTACGTCGGCCGCTCGTAATCTTGGGTAAAGTCGATACCCTATTCCGAAGCATTAGCAGATGCACCAATTGCAAAGTGAGAATGAGTTGCCACCCACCTGCTCTTTCATATGGACATTGGTGATCTTGATCGCACGAACCGACTTTTTCTTCTTCTTCGTAGCTGCCGTAGCGACCACTTTTGGCGCCACGGGCACCGCCGAGCTCGCCGTGAGCTCCTCTACAAGAATGCATTATTCGTCAGCAAGAGCGCTCAGAAGGTCAGGAGTCACAACGCACGGTCGGCTAGCAGCTTCATCACGTCGTCGCCTTCTGCCATCGGTACGTCCGCCCAGGAGAAGACGAATTCTGCGCAGCGACGGAACATCAGATCATCAAATCAGCATCTCAGCCTAACGTTTTTGCAGTATTACCACCAGAGCTACCCGACGCACCATCGTCGACTCTCTTGCCCGCTTTGCCAGCCTCTCGCAGGTGATCCCAGAAGACCATCTTCCACCTGCCATTACCGCCATCCATGACTTTCATGCCATTGACATTATCGCGGCCCAACCTCGGCAAGGGGATATCCTTGAACATGCCCGTGAGCGCGCGCATGATCAGGATGTCTCCGCGCTGCTCGAGCTCTTTGAGCGGTTCGACGCCGTTCGGCATCGCGTCGCGCAGTGTCTTGATTGGTATTCCGGTGTATTGCGTCGAGTTGACCCGGATGTACGTCCGTAGTTCTGGCACGGTGTTGAGGGTTAGTTCGGGCTGCGTACGAGCGAGCGTCAGCTTCTCAGCTTTGAGCGTTGTACATCGCGTGAGCTGAGTGTCACGCACGATATAGTGGAAGACCTGGTTGATCTCCCTAAACTCCACTCGGTCCATGCTCTTCAACAAGTCCAGAGCCTGGGAAGCGTCCAGACCAGGACTGGTCTCTTCCACTCTAAAGTACGCATCGTGATACGATAGCGTCATTTGGCGCTGCCCCAAATGAAAAGTTTGGTAAATCAGCTATGCTATCATCTACCACCGTATTGCGCAATCAGGCATTGACCCACCTTGAGCTGGTGGAAGAGGTCGATAGCGGCCGTTCGCGGATCGGCGTACATCCCGTGACTCGCCGAGAGGTGTTTCGGCCCACTGCCACTGGGGGCGTCTGCATGGCGTAGCGAATCAGCGCTTCCTTCGCACGCCCATCGAGCCGACGAGATTGATCTGTGTATGTAGGATAGTGCCGGGGATAAGTGAGAGACGAGACACCCACTCAATCTCTGGCGCTTGACATCGCCATCCCCATCTTCCTGCTTGACACTACTAACGCTCGAGCCCCGCCCGCTACCTGTGGGTCCAGGAGAGGGGGTAGCCCAAGTGGGCGTCTTGCGCTTGGCGGGCTGCATGATGTCGAGGAGCGCTGGGTGGCGCTACGTCTCAGCGCGAGGGGGGTGAGAACTGTATCTATCTTCCGGAGTACATCTATGGAGATTGCATTTGCTTGGTCGCTGCCAGGGATCGAACAGTCAAAGGAGGACCACTTGTGATCACCGCGTCGTCGCTGCGTTTATCAGTGCGCGATGCTACAGACGAGTGATGCGGTGTAGAAGCGAAGGGGATTACAGTCGCTCACTGCTACAGTAACTTATAAGTTACACATTGAAATACTCAAACGAACGCGATGACCGAAGATTAGATCCCGCCCCTTGTTGCTTATAGCTTAAACGTGCGCGCCTAAATGAACGATATTCCGTTATTTTCCACTTTGGATAAGTTACACTCGGGATGCGAATGCACAGTACATGGCGACAAACCCACATGCGTCCCCTCCCTTGGCCCGCCCGCATCAGCTTTTTCACTACTAGTCACTGCTTATCTCTCACCTTGCTTCATCAACCCATTCTCCTCATAGTCACTATCATAGCTCCTACGACTGGACCGAGCCAAATAGCCATACTCGCGTCAGACTCCTTTCATCTGCTACGAATATCTACATTTCCACAAAGTTGCTAGATCGACCGATTGGCTTGGCGGCGTACGACGAGCGGCGTCGACTACATTTCCTGCTAGCTCCCGCACACAGTTCATCGCCTCTCGTCCATCGATTCTCAATCATCTAAAAACCACTCTCGCGATGCTCTGAATACGTCTTCACTATAATCACCGATTATCAAAGTTATCTATCGGCCCTCGGCATTCGGCTCTTGCTTGAACACGCCTGTCGCCCGCGCGATCAAACGCCCGCGCTATGATCATCCCCCCGGATCCGGAAAAGGACCCACGTTTATTCGACCCTTCAGCATCGACGGCGTCCCTCGTAGCCCCACCTTCTGAACTTTCGCATCATGATCATGATCATGATCAAGAAACAGACTATCCGTTCGGGGACGAACATGCTCTGCCCTCTGATACTGAATGGGATGCGGAATCGCTCCCTCCGTACAGTCGGCAGAGGCGGTCTCAGGTCGTTGTAGAGGACGAGGGACATGGAGCTGGTCAGCTGGGCAGCGCTCGAGCTGGGCCTGCCACTCGGACGCGTCGCAGGTCGTCTCTCCGCGCGGCTGGTCTCGCTGTTCCTATAGCGTCGGGGTCAGAACAACCGCACGCATCATCGAGCTCCTCGACCCTATCTACCGCTCAAGTCAATCACGGCAACCTCCCTCAACTGACAATCAATGGCAATGACAACCATACTCCTCCATCCACCTCATCCATATCCCCGATATCAACCTCAAAACTCTGGGAAGGCTCATCACAACAAGACCGCTCAAGATCGCGCACTTGTGGCTGTCTCCCTCCGCTGCCGATCGGATTCAGGAAATGGTGGAAGCGATGGAGACGGTGGATGCAGGCCCTTTTCGTATTGGTCTTGGTCGGTATTGGAGTGCTCGTCGGATTGATCATAGGGAGACGGTCGATCATCGCCAAGCATAGAGCCAGCTTGGATGCCCCTTGGCACGATATGGCCCCGCCGGAACCGAAACAGCAAACAACATGGAATGTGAGTATGAGCATCATGTCCATTACCTATATCTTCAGCTGAACGTGCTTCCGCATTCAGGGAGACGGCTCATTCAATCTGACTTATGTCGATGCGAGAGTGAGTGTTGGGTTCTCGTCCATCGATCGCTCGAACTAATTGTGGTCCCTCAGGATGGCCCTACTTCAAGCGAAGGCAATTTGACATCGTGCAACGCTTTCACCGATCTCAACATCACCGCATCGCCTTTCGCCGACCTCTTCACCCCTTTCGCCCAGTCTACCTTGTCCCTTGCATCTTTCTCATTCCCACTCAACGACTCTAATCTACCCGACCTCTCTCTCGTCGCGCGAGGCTTAGCGTCCTGCGGAACAAAAACTTTTGTTGGGTCTGATGGACCCGAAGCGATCCTTGGTAGCGGCGAGGAGGGCAAAGTGCTTGTTGACGTAGTCGTGAGATACGCTGGACCTCAACAGCTGAACACGATGATGCGAGTGTGCGAACTATCGCGAGAGGACGGTACTGTCGGCGTGGGCATATACGTGAGTTGTGCTCTTGCATTTGGTTGACAGCGCTGACTCCCTTCGCAGAGTCCAAACCAGACTGACGGGAAGGCCACGAACCCATTCAACCTGAACCCAGTATACATCCCTACCGCTCACGTCCTGATCCGCCTTCCTCCCTCGGCATACAACACCAACAAGCCGCCTATGTACGCACCGTCCGCCTCCATCGATTTCGATTGCATGGGGGTCCGAATCGGTGATATGCGTAACGTTGTGGATTTCGGGACACTAAGCGTTTCCAGTGGAAGGGGAGGCATCAATCTCGGTTATGCGGCCATGGACAATGCTGTTGTCGCAGGGGGCAATGGGCTGATGAGAGGTCAATGGAATGTCTCCGAGTCCATCCAGGTCAATGTGACCAAGTGAGTCATGCCATTCTCTCGCGCTACGACAACTTACTAACCTAACATTTCGCTTCCAGCGCGCCCATATCTGCCGGTATTGTGTTGTACAATCCCAACCAACCCGACAACTCGTCCACATTATCCGCATCGACAGACTACACGCGTCTCCGTCGATCCCTCTCGCCAAACAACGAAAAGCCATCGTACCATTCCCGAAGGGCATTCAATGCGCCCACACACTCCATCTCGGCGATAGTAGCGACGACAAGCGGGGACATCGATCTATCATTCTTGCATCATCCCCCGAGCGTAGCCCTGAGCTCGATCGTAGCCACGCAGCAAGGCAATATCGACTTGACCGTGAACCCGAACTACGTGGGCCCGTTCGCTGCGAAGACCATCTGGGGTGGCGTGTACGCCCCTCAGGCAGACAGTATCAATTCCGAGGATCCATATGGTCTCGGACGATCGAGAGCAGTCGAGATCGGACTGATCGATACGTCCGCTTCGGCCGACTCGGTATCCCAATTCTCGATATTCGAGCGAGTAGGAATAAACTCCACCAGTCTGGCGGAAAGCACCAATACAATCAGCGGCGTAGCGTACTGGGCAAGTGTCCGCCGGGGGCAGGAGATCCTCGAGTCCGTGGAGCAAGTGCAGAATATGAATGAAGGGAGGGGTAATCAGCTCGCTGTACTGGGCGCATGGGGCGACGTGCACGTTACGTTTGATGGGACGTGAGCGGAGGAGCTTCGGGCTTGGGTTCTTGAGGCATTCGCCATAGGGCATGGGGCTGAGGGACATAGGTGCGGGAGAAGGAGAGCTGGCTGTAGGGAGCTGGAGCTGCATTGGAGCATAGAGAGGTTGTGATCGCTGTTGTATCTTATCTTATCTTTTCGTTCTTTTACTTTTGTTTCCTTGGATAACACACGGGTTGCGTATTACTGCCATAGCACATAGATTCACGTTCCCACTCATAGTTGTCAGTATAACGGACGGTACTCATTTCCCATACGTTGTGTTAATTAGGTAGTCATGATGAAGCGCATTGTATGCTTTCTCTTACCAGCGTGTCTGATCATGAGACCATCCACTAACGCTTGCCCTCGATGTACGTGATATGCGATGCATGGGTGTACTGTGTACAGGGGCGAGAGATAGCTGGCCAATACAGACAGTCGTCGTATGTGCCGAATGGTTGAGGTTGTACTCTACATAGTACTCGTGACAACGGCTGATGACTCTGCGGCGTGCTGATGGCTTTGCGTGATTGGTATCGATATCTATTTTGCCGCCAAGTCCCATTTGTCGGACTCGAGGTCGAACGTGGTAGTGAGATAGTCCTTCGTCGGTGTTGATCCGGGGTCGCCCAAGATTCGTTTCGTTATAGCTTGCCTGTAGTCGCTAGCGAAGAATTGGAAGGAAGCGATCACAATAGCGAGCCAACCTCATCTTCGTCCCAATGGTCCCCTCCTATATCCCTTAACTGACTGTTGCCAGCTCCATCTCCTGTGTGATTACCGCTCTCGAACCCGGGTTGGCGTACTGAATCAGGCAAGGTGAATTCATCGTAGCTGTCAACTGATCGGGTCGAGTTTGACTCCGAGTTATTGGGGCGGGGCAGGACCGCGAGACCCTTTGAGGTCATTCTGCCGTTCGCGAGGTCTGTCGAGTCGATGTTCAAGTTCATGGTGAGCAAAAGCTTCGCAACGATGGAGTATACAGCACATGATATACGGTATGCAGAGAGACTGGAACTCACGTAGAGGTAATTCAGCTGGACGCGCCCGGTCAGCGCGCAGATGAGCCCAGTCGTCATGGTCGCCCTCGCTCCGGACAGAGTTTGAATTGGACGACCGAGACTGATTGGACGTAGAAGCGCGCATCGACACGCTGCCGCTGCCTTTCACGGGACTTTTCGACCGCTGGCCCAGCGCAGCTTCGATGAGCGGGGGGAGGGTGTGCGATGGTCGGCGAGACATCCCGATTCCTTGTGTATAGCTGGAGCTGGAGCTGGAGGCTGGCGCAGGCTGAGGCGCAGGCTGAGGCGCAGGCTGAGGCGCAGGCTGAGGGTGAGGGTGAGGGTGGGGTTGAGTCGGGAGATAGATGTTCGAGGAGGGGTGTACGACGCTTGGTGCGTGTGTGTGTACTTGCGATGGAAGGACGTGAGCCGGAGGTTGAGAGGTAGAAGCAGGATTCGGATCGGAGAGCGCTTGAGGCTGATATTGCGAGAAGGGCAGCTGGGGCAGCGAGAACGGCGTCGGTGTCGCAATCATCCCAAGTTGTCCCACAGCACCGAGATCCAATTGGTTCCCCAAAGAAGGGCCGCCACCCCCACTCCCATTCCCACTATCATGCTCGCGTCGGGGGATCCGTTCCAGCCCCCGGAAATGGTATTCCGGTTCACCAATCAACGTGACTTGCCCAGGCCAGATCTTCTCTGGCAACCTGACCAGTTTCGCGGGCCCGATCATGGGTGGATCGCCTGCGGCTCTACCTACACCACCTGCATCGGCTTTATCACCTTTCAGGAAATCGCGATAGGCGTTGAAGAATGTCGTTTGGGGGAATGTGCGTGAGGCCGGGGCAGGGCGGAAGTTGACTTGGATCCTGAATGACAAACACCATCTCATCAATATCATCGACAATCATTTGGTTCTTGGGGATCGTACGGCGTCGTTGGATTCAAGGTGAAGACGACAACAGCACTCACCATAACACAGCGCGGTCCGGCTCATTCATACTCTTCACCACAGCGGGGTGACTCGCCGCAAAGTCCAATTGAGCTTCGCTCAAGATCGCCACCTCGAGTAAAGTCGAGCCTTTGCTCGATTTCTTGGGCGACAAGCGAAGGGGAGCTGTTGGAGTATGGTCGGTCGCCAGTGCGGCGGTGGCGTCGAACCCTTTGCGCTTAAACGTCTTGCGAGCATGCGTGGCGGCTTGGATCTGCGCAACACGACGAATTCGATCAGCTTCAAACGGTGTAGTCATAAGCGGAGCTAGCTGCTAGAAGAGATCGTGCAGCTGACCATAGCGAGGTGCGTGGCCTTCCACTGCTCGGCAGCCAAGGCTGGGTCCGTACAGCGTAAGCATGTAGGTCGCGTACTGGTGATCTACAATCAGCAGTCGTCTCGTCAGCCATCAACCACCATTGTTAGGACGGAAGTGCAGGAACCCTGGCACTCACAGGCTGATTGTGTAGCACGAAAGCGACGAATGGCCAACAATGTCCACATTGGCTGCACTGCTGTGCGCGAGCTCTCAGAGCACTAGTCCGAGCTATGGCTTTGGCGGATTTACGCTCCCTCTTGCGCTTTGGCGTCACTAGGGGTCTGGACGAAGGACCTGCCATCGCAGCCAACGGCACCATCGAGGTCATTGGGCCGAATTTGATGAGACTGATGCAGAGCGGGCAAAGATAATATTCAGATGATCGTGCAGGCGGAGAGCATGTTGAGACGCGCTTGTGCCGGTCACGTGGTCCGACGAGGACAATAGATTTCTGTAACGCTGCGGTAAACCAGATGAAACATGAACCGGACACCGGAGACTTCTCGTTCCTCGTCTGTCTCTCTCGTCTTCTTCTTCTTCTCTGCTGCTGCTCTGCCTGTGTGCCGCTCATGCAGATACGATCGGGCGCGGAAGAAGTAACGAGGACAATGAGTTTACACTGCGCATGTGCTTTGGATCTGATGCTTCATCACTCTGATTGTTTACGCCACTCCACCCAGCAGCGCACGGACCACTGACCCCCTCGTTTCCTTTTTCCCACCATCAGAACCGGACGAAATGATCATCATTCCTCATTCCGCGTATATAACATAACGCAAACACACTGATCTCCTCTCCTCATCGTGTTCACACTCATCTCCCACCGTAGCCACCGACTCCAACATGCAGGCTTACGATGGACGGGATCTTCCTCTTTTGAGAAAGCGACCGCCGCTGGATTACGAAGACACCAAAGTGCTCAAGCATGTTACAGTCTGCCTCTTTGGTACCTATCACGACTGCGAGATAATGGCGCATTATATCCAGGTAAGATCATCTCTCTCAAGCCCATTTCCACTCATTGCTTACGGACGAACACCAGTTTGGCGGCGGCCAAATCATGAATCTGTGCACAACGCCCAGCTGTTGATGCTCTCTCATCAGACATCACCTCTGATGGCGGAGAAGCTTGTATCCAGCCTGCCGCAAGCGAAGAGAGCACAGGTCATCTACTTTGATTGGGTGCTGGCATGTTTGCGCTGGGCAAAGGAGATGGTGACTCGGGGTCCATATTGGGTGGTCCCTCGGCGGAACCCCGATGAGAGAGCAGAAAGTCATATAGGCAACGAGGGGAGTAGCGAGTTCGAAGCTCGGTTGTCAGTGCATACTGCCGCTGCGCCAACGGTGAGGAAAGAGTATCGCCCGCTCGACTTGCCGCTCTTGCCCATCGGCTCTCGCTCTCACGAATCGGCAAAGCGCCAGACATCCGGCACCTCCTTGGCACCGGTATGTCGTATCAAGCGCCGATACAATATGTCGTGTTTACTGACTGGTGTACCTTTGGATATCCAAGCTGTATTTCGGGTACGGACCTCCTCGAGACATCCAGCCCTTACCAGCCATACCCGCCGGGGCCCTCGACGGGTCTCATGGCGTCTTCACCGGCATGATGTTCTACGTGTTGGGTCCCCCAAGTCGTCGGAATGGTATTGAGTACAATATTCAAGTGAGCACAATTCTTCCCTGCGATTGCCGCGCCTCTCAGTGGGCACCAGCCTGCAAACCTCATTGCTGATCTTCAGCTGGACTGCCACCAAGTCTTACGGCGGTACTACGACCACAAACCTTTATCACGCATCACGGGTGATCATCCCTTCGTCAGGAGAAGAGCCAGAAGACAGAATCGTCGATCTCGTCAATCGCGTCAAGAAACTTGATGGGGTCAGGCTGAGAGAGGTGAAAGCCGTGGCGGACCTTTGGGTGGAGCATTGTATCGACACGAGGGAACTGCTTCCCATCGAACCGTATTTGGTCCCACTTGATGATCCGACTTCGTCTTCGTTCTGGAATAAGATGGAGGGCTTCGCCATGATAGCCGTCCCAACTGCATGCGCATACTTGCATGCTTGGAGGACGGTGGAGTCGCCGACTACCCAGACTGCCGCTCTGAGTGAGAAGGTGGAACTGGCCACGAACGTCGGGGAGCAGCGTAGTATTCGGATCTCTGGTGACGATTTGCCCACACCTGTGATCACAGCGAGTCCGCAGGCTCGCACAGCACGCCTTTCAGACCCCCTTAACATCGACGTAGACGCCGCCGCCAAAGCATCAACCGTGGACACTCAACTTCAAGCTGGGGCTCCGGAAGTTGCAGAGATTCCTATTCCACGCCAAACGTCCTTGTCGCCGATCCACAAAACCCCTGAAAGATCATCATACATCCCCCCGACGCCCAGCAAGACCCCTGGACCGGAGCCGTTACAGCGCATCACGATCTACGATGATCGCGAGGTCGTTACGTTCGTAGCGGACGTGCAAACGGTCGATCTCGCCCCGTCGGCACCAATGGTGATAGCTACCGAGGTCGAGCTGGACGAACATGACCTTTCGATGTTCGACTCAGACTGGGAGAACGACAACGATAATGATGACGACGGCGACCACGACGGCGACGAGGAGGCTGTGCAAGAGCAAGCCCGCTTAGGCCGCGAGAACGTGACTGCTTCTATGAGTCGACTAAAGATCAAAGATTCCCCTTCAGTATCTACACCACAGTACGAGCCAAAGGGCTCTCCGCGGATCGCTGAGACCACAACCTTCCCATTAACGACAGTAAGCGTATTCCAGACCGCGGTTAGCTGCGACCCATCGCGGAATTTATCGTCAACAGACCTTCCGACGACATTGATGCCTGTAGAGGCCTCGCCGAGCACCCAAACATTGCCGAAGACTCAAAAAAAGGCTCCGGAGGTCGTCGGACGCAAGCGCTCCCATTCGGGCGCATCCCCAGTCGGAGAGAAGATCCAAGCCAAATTGCCGAGCGATCGCATGCCTTTACTGGTGAGTGTCGACCGACGACTGGTGAGTCACGAGCTCTATACTGAAAACCCGTATCGGTGTTAGGCGCGAAAGGTTTTGACAGCGCCCGCTGATGGTGCAAGCAAGAAAATCAAGCTGGATAATCCGAATGCTTTGGCCGAATCACCTTCGGACCCTCCAAGCGAACCCAAAGCTCGAAAGCGAAGCAGGACAAGAAGCAGAGTCCAATCCAAGCCACTCGAAGCGGTATTGCCCCAACATCAAGCGAAGTATGACGCAATGGTCGAGTTGCTGCGAGCCAACAGTGGCGCTGTAAGCGGACTGAAGATGCCATTGCTGCGATTCCTCACTGAGAACAAAGTGGTAAGCATCCTGCCATGCCCCCCTTTCCAGAACAGTGGCTGATTTTCCCTGCCAATCTTCGAATATCGTGCTGCACGTTAGCCACACCGATTCTACTACAGATACAGGTTGCTGGTCCGAAAGCAAATCCCCGGCCTTCCTTTCAACGCATCCAAACACACCAAACGCTAATGTAGTATAAGCCGACATTCCCGATTCGCACGTTCAGACAAAGAGGGGCCTTTTGCTTGTTGTTGTATACAGTTTTTCGCTGCTGTTGTATTTGGCGACACGCAGCTTTGTATCTACTGAAGTAGACAGGACTTGGGTGCTTATCGGGTTCAATGACGATAGGGTGCAATCGTCTTTGCGGTGATTCTGGGTTTGGGCTTTCAAGGTTGTAATACATATGGAATCATGCTTTGTGAGGGAGAGTCTCAGTGGCCATACAGACAGGACTGCAGTCCAGTACTCGGCCCCTACAAGGCAGAAGGGGGAGGGCAGCAAGATTGTAGAATAGCGAAAGTGTACGCAGATACCTCGGAAAGGAAGGAGTTCCTACATCCTGGAGCGTGCGCAGATCAGAAACCGGTCAAGACGTTGTTCGAGAACGACAGTGTCTTCTTCGTCAACGGGACGGTGCAGCTACTACCTTTCGTGATAGTAGTGACGGTCTGCTTCAGGCGGTTGATCCTGGTTGACTTGACCCACGAGCTACCCGATGTGGCTTCGGCCGTACCGAAGACAATACGGAACGCTGGATTGGTGGCTATAGTGGACGAGGCGTCGTTGATGGCGAGGAAGACCTCGTAGGCGGACGTGGCATTTGCGGATGAATCAGAGGTGCAGAATGTCGTTTGGCCTATGGTCGACGTAGTGTTTGCTGCCCAATTGCGGACATCGACGGAGGAGAGGGTCCCGACGTAGCCCGAGATAGAGGTGGTGGGGGTGGAGGACGAGGTGACGACGGAAGAAGGAACTAGGAGGACCTGGACAGTGTACTTCTGCAGGACCGACGCGAACCCGTAGTTCGTGATCGTAAGGCTGGACCACGCGCTCGACTTATTATCGAAGACAGCACTAGTGAGCTGCAATCGATACCCCAATCGGCCGATCATGGCATCGTAGCAGCCCTGGGCAGTCCAGTAATCCAGCATGGTATCGTACCACACATTCAGAAACGTCCAGTGCTCTGCTGCCAGCTGGCTCAAAGCTGCTGAACAAGTGTATAGGCTTGCAGAGTCGGAGGACCCGCACGTCTCACCGCCGCGCGGGGTGTACAGTGATTCTTTTTGCACGTAGATGTGGTCCGCGCCCGTGGATGTCGTGTCTCTGTATGTGCCTACGAGCGGCGGGAACGACTCGGTATCAGCTCGCGTACGCATGGATCCAGGCATCTGCTTGAGAAGAAAATGGTCTCGACCCACCCTCATCAGTCGTCGAGCCGAATAGGCAATCGTCGAAATGCCCAATCTGCGGTCCTGCCCCAGCCGTAAACTTGTTGGCCGAAGTAACTGAGACAGCAGTGGAATTGAGCAGTTTCTGCTTGTATGCCGGCGTCCGCATCTGGCCAAAGGACCCAGAGGGGACGATAGCCAGGAGGTCTTTGGCGATGGTATTTCTATTGGCCCATTGAGCGTCGGTTACCGTGCCTTCGTTGCCGAAGTTGCTGGAGTAGTACTGCTCGCCCCATGCGCCGATCTGCGCGGCTCAAGCCGTTAGTTCTTGGCGACCACTTGTAGCTTGCAGCTTGAAAAGCAGTACTACGCTACTGGTGTACTGGACTCACGAAGCCCTGCTGGATGACAAAGACGATATCCGCGTACTCGGTCATGAGAGGCGCGAGCTGCTGGATCTGGGCCGCCATGTCCGTCACGTCCACGTCGGTGGTCCCGGTAGTCTCCGTAGTATACGCGAAGCGCACGACGATCTTCATGCCTGAAGCGCGATACGCCGCGAACATGCCATCCAGCGACGCGAGTTCTGTGGATGTTATAGCCGAGCCATCGATGTGGGTATCGAGGTAGATCATCGCTTGTTGTATAACGCTATTTAGGGATGCCGGCCAAGTGAGGGTGGAGGTAGTCACGTAGGTGGAGGAGTCGGAGAGGTAGATGTCCTGTTGGTTTATGAAGCCGCGAGAGGGGTTCAGCAGGGCGGTGTAGGCCGTATCGTTCATTTGGGTATATGATGTGGACGCGGAGACGTAGTGGAGGGTGCTGGCCAGCAAGGCCAGCGCCAAGGTGAGGGATGAAAGAGCGACCATGGTGAGTAGTGGGCTATGTTATGAGAGGGATGACTATGTACAGACTGCAGCTGCAGTGACGGAAGAGGTGGGCGCAGACAAACGAAACAAGACAGAGAGAGGGAGAGATTGCAGGGAACTTATACGATAATCATCTCGCCTGAGCACTCGCAGTTCAACTTCGTCACATCAACAACTACCCCGGGGCTGCTCGGCCCCATCGCATCAGGATTAAGTCAAGCGCATCACGGGGTACACGATGTGAGTGACGAAGGACGTTGCACGTAGGACAAAGGGCAAAGGACGATGGACGAAGCAGGCACCGGAACAAGCAAGCTCAAGGGGCGTTCCATCTTCGTAAGCGAAGCGCGCGGGGTAAGGGGTACTCGTATTTACTGTTGATGCTCAATCCTCCCGCATCCACATCTCTACATTTTGAAAGGGACTACGGATGTAAAAGATGTAAAACAAACAAATGCGGTTGTTGATGTTGGACCTGAAAGCCGCGGTTCTGTTCCTGGATTGATCGAGTACATCAGATGATACATGAACGAAAGTGTCGGGCTGGCTTTACCGAGGTAGATCATTGCTCATTCATTGTCTATACATCCCTTGTGTCACCTACAACCATACCGCCCTGCACCCACTACGCCCTACAACCGCTACAACCACTACAACGACAACAGCTATACTGCTAGATTAAAAGGTACTTAACACTAAGATCTAAGATATGAGATAACGGTAGAATGTAGATGGGAAATCGTAAGATGGAGATGAAGATGGGGTCGTGCTCGTTACTCGTGTTATTCAAGCTCTAAGTAAAGGTGCCTGATCCTGGCGTAGGGCCAAAGTAGCCCGCGTCGGGAATCTCAAACCTCCTACAAGCGGTGCCTTCGCATCCCTCGTAAGAGACGTCGTTACCCCACCAATCGATGGACACGTCGGGGATCTCCAAAGCGAAGAAGATGACGATGGCGGCGAGGGCGATACCGGTCATCCATGAGGCGGCGAGAGCATAGTTGTACTTGGCCCAGAAGCCGAGGTATCGCCTCTTGACGTACAGCCACGAGAGACAGGTGAGGGGAACGACCTATAGAAACAGAATGTGATCAGTACTTTGGAAAGGCATGCAGGAGAGGTGGAGGACGCTCGACTTACGGGCCAGTAGTTTGCAAAGTTGTAAGGAGACCAAAGGAGACCACCGGCACAGATCATGACGGGGTGGATCTGACGGAGCCACTTCTGACGGGGGAAAGCCTTTTGCAAGCCGTAGCCGATGAAGGGAAGGACGAAGCCGACGGGGAAACCGAGAAGCAGAAGGTTGTAACGACGTCCGGCACCGAAAAGACGCTTGGCACTAAGAGTACCCCAGAAGACGGAGGCGGTGAAGAAGGTGTTTTGACCGGGGCAAGTGAAACCGAAGGACGCGTCCGACGTGCAAACGTTTGCGAAAGACAACTGGAAGTTGAAGACACCCGTGCAGACGAAAGTCGAGACGAGGGTGGCGAGCATCTGCGCGAAGAAAGTGTGCTTGGGAGGGATCTTGGTGTAGTGCGCCAACTTCAAGTCGTTACAGAAGTAGACGGCTTGCGCGGTGACGATGTATCCGTACATCTTGAAGAAGTTCATCTGGATGGCGTTGCCTTGGGCGAACGCACCACCGATGAACTCGGCGAGCACGTTCATGGTGACCTGGATACCCGTGACAGCGGTGATCATGCCGACGGGGATGATACAGATGATACCCATGATGAGACCGAAGATGACGGTGGCGGGAGAAGAGTACGTGGGCCAGGCGCCGATGGCGGCCATACCGAGGCCGGCAGCGATCAGGAGGGTGATGAGGTACCACCATTCGGGGACTTCGGGGTACACCTTCATCAGGCGGTAGTGGATGTCCTCGGCAAGATCATCGGCCTCGTCCGTGTCGGTTTTGTTCTTCTTGAGACTCTTCCACAAGCCCTTGAAACCGAGGGCAATGTCGTGGCGGTGGTAGAGGTACGCGTACGAGATGGTGGCAGTGTAGATGGCGAAGAACCAGAAGTAGATGATAAGGTTACCGGCACACATGTACGGCATCGAGTAGTCTTGGTACAAGTCGTTGTCGAACTCGCCTTCGGCGTTGAGCATCTTGGTGACGTTGTATCTGACACCGGTGTTGTCGTACAAGTGGTTGTTGTTGATAGGCAAGTATGAAGTCTCCCACTTGTTGGTCCAGTACACACCGACAATCCTAAGGAATCAAGTCAGCTACGATCGACATGACAGCATGTAGCCGGAAAATGCTCAAACTCACATGACGAAGGCCATGCACATGCCGACGAACTGGTTCAAGATGGTGAAAGTGGGGATAACGAGGGGGACCCAACCTTGGACAGTGAGCAAGTTGAAGTCGAATGTGGGCCAAGGGTTGACACCCAAACCGTTGATAGCACCAGTGATGTTGTTGAGGGTCATAGAGTTGGGGGCGATCCAAGAGAGCCAGTTGAAGTAGGACATGGCCTGGAAGATGAATCCGGGGAACCACCAGTAGAAGAACATGGCGAGGAACGAGATCAAGAAGAACTTTTCACGCGACCAGGTGTACAGCCTGTTGAAGGGACCCCTGACCGGCTCGTTGGTCTCGGAGTGGAAGGCCTTGTTCAGGGCGATGGTGACCAAAGCAGTGGGCCAGACACAGAAACTGGGGTAAACGAGGAATCGACGACACAAGCCGGCGAGACCGTAGCCGGCAAAGTTACTGCCCAAGCCACAGAGGATCTGGTAGCCAAAGTTGTAAGCGTACGGCTGGTTGAAGTAGACGGGCAGCGCCTGGACGAAGACGGTGTAGTTGGTGTAAGGCGTGTTGTACGCGACGGTAGCCATGATGGTGATGAGCATGTGCTCCTTTTTGTTGAATTTGCCGGGGTTAAGACTGTGCTCGACGCCCCTGATCCTGAAGCGCTTGTCGGGCAACGTCCTAGCCATGAGCTTTCCGAAGGGATCTACACATCGTTCTCGTCAGCGGTGTCTCGAAGAAGACGGTGCAGTGCGCGACTCACAAGCAAGCAACTGGGCGACGTTGGCAGTCACGTACACCGACGGGTTACGGATGGAGAAGAGCTCGTTGATGAAGGCTCCTGCGCCGCAGAAGATGATTCCCAAGACCCAGACTCGGAAAGTGAACGAAGGCATCTCGGGGTCGTCCGTGTTCTCGACGTTAGCTCGCACCTCGGCATAAGGCGAGTTCTCAGTGACGAGAATAGCTTCAAGCTTCATCTCGGTAATGAGTTCCTCGTATTTGTGCGGGTGGGCCCAGACGTCTTCGTTGTTCAGGAAAGTGTCCATTCTGTCCAATGAGGCAGTGGGGAAGTTCTGGTCGTGTGCATGGAGCATTCGCACCTGCGCCATGATCTGGTAGAAAGGCATTGGGGTTCAGCAAGGTGATATGTCTGAGTATACAGCAGTGGCGACTCACAGCACGGCATCGCTCAAGGCTCATGGTGCTGAGCTTCTCCCCAGCAGCCATCAAGTCACTTTGGGTGACTTCCAATACACTGGTGGGGAGGGCGGGTCGTCAGTGGCGAGGTATGGGCGCTTTGAGTTGTAAACCTGCACTTACCCGGTGTAGGTGCCGTCCCCCTCGGTGACGGCCCCAAGAGCTTCTTGCTCATGGCCGGCTTTGACGTCGACCTAGATGATCACCGTCGTCAGTCAACCAGTCAGGTGGCGATGGACGATAGCGACGTCGAGACATACCTCATCTTCGAGGCCGGACTTCTTCTCGTTGGAGTAGCTGAGCTCGCCCTGCCTGCCCAGGACGGGACTTATCTCATAATCGTTGTGTCCGCTCATGGTCGGTCGACTATGATTCGGATGACTGATTGCGAGGAATACGATCAACGATCAAGAGGACGAAAAGGGCATTTCATCAATCTGTATCTACGCTATATATGAGGTGTGTCACACGAGGCTGGAAGTCAGCAGGTGGCACATGAGGTGCATTCCAGCGGTATCAAGCGTTGCAATCAATCCAGTCGATGGATGCCGAGTGCGAATGGCTCCGCGCTCGCCGTTCCTTGGCTCACGGCCCATGCAGGCGTGCATGCTCGCATGACCCTTTCCCTTTGCATTCAGTGGTACCACATGGAGCAATGATAGCGTGATAACGTGATAGCGTGATAAGCTATAAAACGGTGAATTGCGATTCGTCATTGGTTGTTCAGATGACCTTATCAACGTCGGAGCAAACCCCCATCTCGTCCATGACTTGCGTTTACGTGAACTGCGTATGGAAATAGGCTGTCGGCACCAACTATAGCATTTCCAATGTCATAAATGTCGATGCACGTACACGAAAACAATAATAGAAAGCGATTGGTGGCCATCCCATCAGAAGTTGTTGCGATGGTCCGGTGTCTCCGGAAAGCCAAAAGCCACATTGCGCCTGCGCGCGAAGGGCGCTTCTGATCGTCGAATACCTGAGCGCCTGAGCGCCATGCTGCGCTGCTCATGCTATATTTTGACTGCAGTGCCAAGTACTCCGATCAAGTGCCGGGCCGGACCCGCGGTTATGCGGAGCAGGAATTCTGAATCTGTGACAAACCTGTGGTTAGCGTCGTTTGCACGGCATGGCGTAAGGAACTGGAACTGTAATTCGCACATTGCACATCACATCGAGGTATGCACCGCATGGTCACTTTTCTGATAAGCACGCTTCACGCTTCACGCTTCACTTGATGCTTTATGGTGCATGGGTGCAATTGCTATCGCACATTATGACGAGGTGATTGCTATCTAGCCTGTACATGCACGTATGCAACGAGATAACGAATACAGCTCAGAGTTCAGGAGTCTCGGCACGCACGCACGCATGCATGCTTGCGTGAGACGAGCTAATTAGGTGGAGCGCATGCCGTGCATTGCGTGTGTGAGCTGTGAGAGTCAACTAGTCGAGTAGTACTGATGGGACAAGGGGTAGGAGTGTGATTGTGATTGGAGTGAGATACCAGTCAAGCGAGCCGATCCACATGGGCTCGCGCGGAGGTACGGAGGTAGTGAGGATCGGTGAAATTCTATCTATATTTTCTATCTTTAGTCCAGGAGTTCCAAAGGGAGCTTGCTGCACCCCGTGCGAAGCCTTGCGGCATCACCGGTCTAGCAGCGGTGCTCGAGTGATCTTACAGTATCTGAAGTCTACTGAGTGCTAGCAAAAGCCGCCTGTAGCGCATTGCTTTCATTTCATTTGCAACGTTAATCGCCTATCGGGTACCTGTGGCACTCGTTTACCGATCCTTCACGGTGGCGCAACGACGCTACTGCTGACACCATGCGTGCCACCGAAGCTTATCTCCCTCCCTCATACGAGTACGGCACGTTGTCATTGTCAAGGGATACGAAGATAGACGATAGTGAGAGACGGTCGTTCATTCACCGCTAGGCATATGGCCCACTATCCTTTGGCTCGGTCATTGGCCTTTGTTTATCTTGGGCTAGACGGTGTCTGCCGCCTGGATGTTGACCGCGGGCACGATGGGTTTCGCGCGCGGCCGTGCGTGAGTTGCCGGACACTGTGCCGACAAATTAGGATTGGGCCGACCAGAACATGAATACGATGGATGCATGCATGCATGCGATGGATAGATACCACGGATACCATGCGGGCAACAGATACATCAAGCGACGAGTCACATGGATATCGCTGTTCTTCGCTGTTGATCTGCATTTATGATAGTGCTAGTGCGTGGTGTGCCGTAGCGCGTGATGCGTGCTGCGTGATGTGTGAAGTTTGATGCCGTATCCCCATGTGCTCGAGGTACATCACGAGTATGATTATGGCGCCATTGAGCGTGTGGGCCACGATTGTCTCGCTTGTCTCGCTTAAGCGATGGCGGTATCGAGATATGCGGCTGCGTGTATCGCACAACCGCACAATCACACATCTGCCTCGTGTAGCTGCAATGTGCGGACAACGACGAACTACGTCGTCGATGTTGATGAAGACCCACACCCTCCTTACGCTTGCTTGTTCATACATTAAGACCTGAACAATGATTACCTCGAAAAGTCTGACAGGACCCATGCTGTGGAAAGTCACGCTTACAGGCGTCCTGCGCATTTTTCACAACGATAGCGTTCGCGAAACAGAACAGAACGATAACTTGCGCAACGCAATGCAATGCAATGCATCACAGCCGAATGCTCGTTCCAAATGCTATATGATGAATATACTACGCCCAGACAGATGCTACGCGTCCTACGCCCTCACTTCGACGCGCTTGCGCTTCCCCCTCCCCTCCTCGAGCCTCTTCTTCACGCTGATCTCATCCATTCCTTCCTCCTCATACAGCCCCGCAACCCTATCACCCTCATAACGATTCTTAACGAACTTCAGGGCTGCCAGATTATAACCCATCACGTCTCTCTGTCTCTTGAGCGCTTCTCGGAGGTGGTTCCGCAGTGTCAGGAGTGGGGTGCGCATGATCTTGTTCGATGAGATCTGCGCGTGATGTGTCCGCAAGAGGAAAAATAGGATGCGCGACGTCAAGACTACTTGCTTGTCCTGCAAAGTCATCGTCAGCCCACCATATCGCGAATCTATATGAACAGTGCAGCAACTGTAACTGATCACTGAGACTCACCTGCATCGCCCACTCGTTGAGGTAGCCAAGCAAGCTCAGGACTTGCTGGAACGGCAGGACCAACAGGGCGTCCTCCATACTCGCCGCTGGGATCTTATGGATGGTCTTCAAGACGTGCTCATCGGGCTCCAAGTCGCCTCGCGCGACCAGTTCGGCGTTTCTGGATGGTTTGGGAATCTCGATACCAGATTTCGCTTTCTCTTCTTCCCATTCTCGCACGGCCTGTCGATCGGCGTCAGCCAACTCCAACGCCTCCATGATTTTCTCTCCAGCCATGAGCGTTTCAGCAGTCTGCTTCTGCACTGCTTCAGCCTCGTCGGCAACGCCGTCGGCGCCTTCAGCGTCGGGATCGCGGTTCAGCCCATCGGCTAAGGTCGTGTCGTACATCGCCTCAATCTCCCGTTCTCTTTCTTCCTCAAGGAACAAAGGCTCGTCCGTCTTCTCCCATATCCGGATCGACTTGTCGTGGGATCCAGTAACGACGAATTGGCCGTGATTGCTGGTCCCAAGAGCCCAGATCTCGCCGTGGTGACCCTCCAATTTCTGAATAAGCTCGAACTGCAGCAAACGTTTGTCATTAGCCGGATACAACGCGGACCTTGCACAGGTCGCCGTTTCGCTGGCTCACCTTGTCGCCATCCCAGTACTTGACTGCGCGGTCTTTACCCACAGTCCAGAAGTAATGACTGCCCATCTCCTTCTCGAAAGCGACCTGCATGACGCTCTCATCATGCGCGAAGATGCTCTTGTGACAATCCCCAAAAGTCATTCCCCAGATCTTGATGTTCTTGTCCGCGCTGCACGTCACGATCAACTTCGAGTCTGTCGAGATGTCCAATGACAGGACGGGCAGCTTGTGGCCGTATAGCGATAAGAAGAATTTGAGGGTATCTTGGAAGAAGATTTTGACGGTCGAGTCGAGGAGGGATACAGCTAGGAACCGCCCGTCGGGAGAGTACTTGACGGCCAAGACGTCGTCGGTCATCTTGAGCGTTCGCACGTGGACCAGAGTGAGCTGCTTGGTTTTGAACTATGATCAAGCGTGTGTCTTAGCTTGAGTACTGTATATCCATCTCGTTTGCGCGACTCACGACCGTTTCCACACCTAATCTGCTGACGACCTTTTCGCCCTCGCCGACTTCCTGCATCTCAAAGTCCCAGAACTTGACATCTTTGTCCGCGCTACCGCTGACCAATCCTCGGCCATCCGGTCGGACATGTATACCCCAGATTGGACCACTGTGGGCTTTGTACGTGGCCAACAAGCTCGAGGCGGCAATATCGTACAGTAGCAACTCGCCAGATTTCGTGCTCACAACCACATGTCTGTCTCCGGGTAAGAACGTCGAGCAAATAGCGTAACCGCATTCCATCGTCCGTATGCATGCTGTAGTTCGCGCGTTCCATATTTTGAGCGTACCGTTCGCGGCGCTGGCGATGACTTGATCGTCGGAGGATATGCTGAGACTTCGTATGTCCTGTCGATGGCCGGGAAGCTCTATAGAGTGCGTTTTGGTCGGCTCGGGAGCAGAGCCGTCAGCGAGTTTGGACGCTTTGCGAGTGGTCGACGAGGGAGACGGGATGGTGTAGGACTCGAGCGAGTTGTTGGCGAGGGCGAGGAGTAGCTGGAAATCAATTGTTTATCAGCACAGAAGACAACCGCAGAGGACAGATCTAGTGATGAGGGACTTACCGAAACGCCCCCTTTGGCAGAAGCGATTTCCTCGTCGGCGAAAGCGAAAGACTTGACTTTCGAGTTGGCGCGGACAGTGCACCACAACGTGACCCTCTCTTCCCACTTGACCTCGGACGTGGAGGTATCATCTTTGGCCTGCTCTTGCTCCAGATCCTGCTCTGCTTTGCCTTTCTTCTTGTCCTTTTCCTTATCCCTCTTCTTGCGGCGCGCCCGCTTAGCACTGACTTCCTCTTCGGAGCGTAGTCGTAATACAGCGGTAGTACGGTCCGAAGTTTGGAGCAATAACAGGGGCAGAGTCGGGTGGAAGGATAATTGCGATATGGGTTGGGACGAGGACGGTAATGGGAGTATGCACAGCGGTTTGATCAGTGTCGGTAGCTGTAAGGAGTGGGTCAGCTTTCTTGGCTCATGTCCCAAAAGGAAAGAGTCCGACGTACCTCTCCGTTGACGTTTTCGGCTATTCCCTTGACGAGAGAGTTCTTCTCGATCACCCAAGCCTTCCCTTCGCCATCACCACTACCAGTGACCACGACCCATCTGCCGGCGTGCTTCACCTCTTCTCCCTCTTCCCCTTCTTCATCATCCCCTTGCTCCCTCACCGGCCCATCTGCTTCCCTAACCGCCAGGCCGGTGACTTCTCCACGCCCAACAACGACAGTCTGAACGCAATGCTGTGTCCCTAAATCCCATAATTTGAGATAGGTATCCTTGCCCGTACTGACCAGATACCCCGGGTGTCCAGCTCGAGGGTGGGGGATGAATGATAGTCCCGTAATAGGTCCTCGGTGGCCTTTCAATCTGAACAATCCCACTTCGCCTATCCTGTCCCAGACGACGATCTCGCCCTCGGTGCCACCCGATGCCAGGCGGGACCCATCGTTGTCCCACGACATGTGCGTAACCGACTTCTTGTGCCCGTTGAACGTCACGATCTCCGTCGCTTCGACGTCGGGCGTCGACGCGTCGAAGGACCACAATCTAATTGATCCGTCGGTGTATGATACGGCGAACGTGCGCGGGGAGGTGGACGTGGACGACGAAGGCGTGGGCGCGGGCGTGAGGAACGTTACGGGCGAAGTGAGCGAGGGCGAATGCCACATCGATACCTGCTCGTTCGTTCTTGTCAGCTGTGGTCTCCGAAAGGGGTAGGGACTGGTTAGCTCACCATCTCCCCACGCTTCACGTCCCACACCAGCACGTCCTCCCACCCAGCAACGTACGCCAACCGACCATCATAAGACGAATTAGCAGTAGGCGAGCAGATCACGCCAAAGGCCTGGTAAAACAACCCTATGAGCTTCTGTACCTATCATCAACGAAACACAAAGCTCACCTGTGTAGGGCCATGGCGCATGTACGAGCGCACCATTGTCGATGCTGATCTTGCTTAGATCAATGTTCAAGTTTCGTATGAAACGTACACAATGTGCACTCAAGACTGAAATATTTCAGAATATCACGGTGCAGCAAAAGTCAAAAAAGGTGGAGGAACGACATGACGTGGCTTTATATCATTTCACTTATCCTAACAGTCGGTCTTACTTTACCAGCATCGATTGCATGGGGTATGGCAAAAGCAGATGCCCGCCCAAGAGTGACCATGCATGTATCCACGAACAGCAAAAGGGGTATAGGGGCGAAGAGCAATGACTGGAAAATAGCAGCATCTACAAAGAAACACACAGACCGGGACCGACTCATAATTGTATACGATAAGTGTGTAACAATGGCCAATAATTGGTGACCGTGATCTAAAATAGCAGATCATCGAACTGACCACCGCCAGAAGGCTTGGAAGCCTGGTTTTGACTCTGCTGAGGGGAGACTGCACCCCACAGATTGTTATTGGTCTTCTCCTTCTCGAGATCTTTGATGGTCTTCCCTCCGGATGTACCAGCATTGGCAGAAGTCGATGTGCCTCCAAGGGAAGACAGAGATGCCGCAAAGAGATCATCGAATGTTGATGCTCCGGCAGTTTTGGCCGGTGGCGAAGTGACGGGTGTAGAGGATGAGTTCAGTGGACGAGCGTCTCCACTGTTGAACTGCTGCTGAGCAGGCTTGGGGAGAGGCGGTGAGGACAGACCGCCATAATTAGGAGATGAGATGCTGGGGCCAGATGAGAAAGCTGGACCAGAGAGAGAAGGGGCACGAGGCTGATGAGTCGTCGAGGTACTTGTGGCACCGCCTGACCCAAGGAGATCAAAGAGGTTGGCGTTCCCGCCAGTGGCTGGTTTAGGCGCGGCAGCAGTCGTAGTCGTAGATGGCGCTTGTTGGAAATCATCGAAATCGTCTGATACCACAATTCATCAGCTTTATCCGTCGACATCTTGAAATGGGAAGAGCACGCACCATCGGCTGCAGCTACAGGCGCTGCGGAAGCTTGTGCAGGTGCTCCGAAGCTGTCATCGTCATCACCAAAGTCAAACAGATTCACTTCTTTGGGCTTCTCTACAGGCTTCGCCTCTTTCGCGACGGGTTTAGGGGGCGCTTGGGCGCGGCCAGTTGCACGAGAGATGGAAGCCGAAGAGCGGTGAGCGGATCGACGGGGTGGCTGATCTTCGAAATCGTCCGCGCCTTCGTACTCGTCATACTCGGCTTGGTTCGAGTCGTTGAAACCAGAGCCTCTGGATGAGGTGCGGTAGTCTGGGCAGAGAAAGCGGAAGCGTCAGCCTCAGCACTCCTCGGTTGAAAATCGTGTTGTATATGG
>JALPBZ010000245.1:0-24437 GCA_026538355.1 Cryptococcus sp. GC_Crypt_5
GCTGACGCTCGGAGTGATCGGGATGCAGATTGGCCAGGAGTATGCGCGCCGCCAGGAGGAGAGGGAGCAGAGGGAGTTGGACAGTAAAGCTAGGGCGACGGTGCCGGAGGGCAAGAAGGATCTCTGATCTATTCGAAGATCGCAGCTTGTGCCTTGTAGCTTGGGGCTGCTGCTTGTAGAGAGGCTGGGGCGATGGATTGCTGTGGAAAAGAGGGGGCGGTAGTATGTAGGTGATATAGGGGAGGTAGTGCAGCGTATAATGAGGTGTTGGTCTTTGCCATTCAGCTAGGGATGCTAGGCGTCAAAATGGTCTGATTATCTCTATGCACGTCTACTACTTTGCACGATGAGCGATGAGCGATTGTCGTTCGTATCAATTCTGCTCAGCCAATATCGATCGTATGCATCTTGGTCTATACTATAACAACAGTCCATCGAATCGAGCACAACGATTATCGTACCCTATCCCGCATACCCTATACCCATCACACCCGGTACAGATGCACTTCCTCGTCCCACGCTGCAGTCGCTAACAGACCTTGGTCGAACAAAGCCCATCCTACGCCCATGACGAACTCGGTGTGTTCCGAATGACAAGGACCAGGAAGGGGCAGATTGGTCGACCAGCTACGTTTTCATACGCAAGTGGGGGTGTCATCAGCTCTGCTGTTCTTGAAGCGAGCGGGGAGATAGCTGGTCCCAAGGCTTGGAACGAGAGAGCATGGTCAAAATATGACGAGCGAAGGCAGACTTACACTCTGCAGGTCATATCGTACGATACCGACGCCAGCCGATCTTCTCGATGCGGCGACCACTGCACTTTCCTCGCTGCGAGCGCATGTTGGCCCACTTCTCTCCCTGAGGCCGTCCCACCACCTCCGCCGCGCAGATCCCATACTCTGACCGCCCCGTCTTTGCTGGCCGTAGCGATTACAGACGGGTTGTACTTGTTCCAATCGCACGACAAGACCTCGACGGGACTCCCCGGTTGTCCACCGAAAGCCGTACCCGCACCCGCACCCGCTGCTAGCGATTGGATTGGTTTCGTCAAGGTGTCACTTCGTATGTCGAACATGTTCAGCATCCCGTCCGCGCCGCACGTCGCTAGTATACTGTGATTGTGAGGCGAGAATGTCGCGGTGTAGATCTGCCCTTGGTGCGCTGGGATGGTCAAGATAGACGCATCTCTGTCCACTGACCACTACACGTTGTTTATAAGCTTCCCATTACCGAATAACAATGCGGTGCCCACTGTCAACGCACAACTTTCACCGTCTGGTCCCATGATGCGGTCACGAATGTATCTTTTTGCAGGTTGTTCCAGTCCACCGACATGATCTCCGCCGAGTGCTCATGCCACGCTCTGATAGGCAGGCCCTAAGGTATCGTCTGGCTTGAGCTCTACCTCGGAATATCCACTACACATAGGTCGTTCATGGCTCATGACTCATGACTCACCCTCAAGGTGATATCGAACATCTTGATCGCCCCATTCCCGCATCCCGCGACGACCTGGTTCCTCTCTTTCAGCGCCTCCCCAACCTCGTATGAACTCACTCATGACTCTCGTTCCACGCGACATCGTACACGCAATCCTGCGTCTCGAACGTCCTGACTGCCCGCACACCCTCGTGAGACGCAGGATCAAGAACGAGTATATGCACGCGACCGTTCCCGACCAGACCAAAGTTCGCGCCTGAGGCCACGGCCAGATGCGTCTCGAAGTAAGGTGAGAAGGCGAGATTGTGGTGCGTGAATCCCGGTGTGCGCGTGCGTAGATATCGCCGTGCTCGCGCAGGCGGCACGGAAGGCGTCGAAGGTCTGGGGGTCGTCATCTCGCCTTGTTCATCTCCATATCGCAGGCTCTACTATGCCAGAATGAAAGACAGTCGTGTGCTGTATGATGAGGTCATTAGGATGGTTCGGTTACCAGCTATAAGCTGTAAGCTGTAAGCTATTTGATCCCGTTGATGATACACACCGCGACGCGAGACATGGTCTCTACACCAGGAAAAATAAATAATGTTCGCGATTCTCTTCAAACCACAACAACAACAAACATCTCTCCTCCCGCGACTCTCTCTGGTGTCACTGTCGTAGCACCACCACGATGCCTCCCTCGCCGGGGAGAATACATTCCTTACCAGGTGAGGGCTGAACCATCCTGACCAACCTGCTCTCATGTCATGATAACATCGCTAATTGCCGTTTGCACTATTCGACGCGCTCAGTCAAGGTCCTTTATAGTATCGATACATCCCCCCAATCCTTTCTCACCGTCTTACCAGATCGTCAAGAGGTCTACGTCCACAATGGGTCACCGGCCTATGGTCCAGAGACCGATCGCGGTCCAGCTGGAAGCTGTACACTGAAAGCCATCGGCAGAGGGATATGTTTCGCGAGGTGAGCCAATGCGCTGAATATCGTCAACAATATTTACTGATCGACTTCCCTCGCTGTCAGCCCTGAATGCATACCCAATGCGACTACGCTAGACTTTTCGGTGTACAATCTCGATCCATCAGCAAGACTGCGTGGCAGCTCCCGCGCGTTCTCGCCGTCTACCGACCCTGCTTCGTCGTCATGGACCGGACGAGGTTTCCTTTCCTGGGCGCTATCTGAGCTTGGCCAGGGTCAGACGCTCATCAAAGGTCGTCTGATCAGAGAGTACGAGTTTGCATCAACACACTTCGCCGCAGAGGGTGGGCTGGAAGGCTTGATGGCTGCTGCTTCGCGGTCGAATGGGAATAGGGAAGATGAAGATGGGAAAGGATGGGGTCTGGAAGTTGCCATCAGCCTCAGACAGCTCAATCCCGAACGCAAGGTGGAGTTCCAGGGGAGAAAGGAGTTTGAAGATATGTTGGCTCATGGCAAGAGTCTATCAGTGGGAGGGGCCACCAGCCCTGCAGGCACACCGTCGAGCGCGCCCCAGCGGTCATCCCCTCATCCATCCTTGCGCGGAGCGACAACGCCAGTGACGACTGCCCAGCCTCAAGCCGGTCCCAGCTCAGCAGCGACTGTTCGACCACCCCTTGCGCAACCCTCACCCCTCCACCAGCAGCCAAACACCCCTCGCCCTTCCTCCTCGATGTCCCAGCGACAGTCCTTTTCCTCCACGTTACCGCCGTCATCCTTACCCCCAGGCCCATCTTCCTCTGCATCCAATATTCCCTCCAGCCGCCCTTCATCCGCCGCCGACTCTCGTCCGCCAGTCAAGCACGAGACCATGGTCGAGCCTCGCTCCCAAACATCGCGCGAAGTTACACCCCCGCCTCTACCTCGGCCTAAATCTCCACCGCCATCCACACCTTCGCGAGCGAAACTTCATGCTCTTCTCCGGGCTGACGGAGCAATGTCCCCAGATCTTGCCCGACATCTCGCATCTAACCCAGTCTTACGCAATCTCCTCAAAGCGGTCCCTTCCAACTCTAATGCCCTTGCGGCGTTACGCAATATCACTGGTATCAACAATCCACCCGTCGATCTCAAGGGCAAACAGCGAGAAAACGGGACCGACAGAGAAGGATCGCCTGAACAAGCTACTACCCCTACACCCAGTACCAACATTCTACCGCGAAGTACGACCGAAGGCTGCTGCAATTGCGGCACTATGCACTCTAGTTGCTGGCGCACGAAGAAGATGAAGGACGGTACACCAAGAAAGGTCTGCGATGGTGAGTTTGGGCTCAGACTGCGATTACTATTTGCGTGAGACTGATTCCGCCTTGCAGATTGCGGACTCTACTTTAACAAACATAAACGAATGCGACCACCAGAATTGTGGAGTCGACAAGAACCCGAGTCTACGCCGAAAACTTCGGGACAAGTCGATACCAAACGGAAGGCTGGACATGTCGAGAATCTCGACGGACCTGCTGGCGGCCTTCGCTCTTCCCCACGACTGAATCGCACAAATTCTGATTCCACTACACATACCTTACACTCCCAAAATCTCCCCAACGTCCCCGAATCGCCAAGAAAACGACAGCGGACTGGTAAACCTGTCCCGCAACCTAGTCCCAGAATGGCCACGCGGGCAAGTGCGAAAGTCGATGGACCTTCCAGCGGAGACTTTTCTGCCGAGGCGTTTGGTTTCTCGCCAAATACGATTTTCGGCACATCACCGCCCGATGCGATGGGTGTTGGGGCAGGACCGAGCATTGGTTCCGTCATGGCTGGTATGGGACACTTGACTCAACCGCCTCCCCACATCCATTCAAACTCACATATTCCAGGAGCAGCAGTCGGGCTGGTGGGGCCACACGATACCGGCTCTACCGGAGGAATGGATGGCGAATTCGACATCTCCGCATTGCTCGCGCAAATGGAGACGGCAGCGGGCGGAACAGCCGAAGGATTTGACTTCAATAGTCTTTTTGCCGGTTTCGGGGAACCGTCAGCAACCGGAAACGGAGCGGGAGCAGGGATAGGCACAGGCACAGGCATGGACGGCGCAGGGATAGGCCATGTTGAGTTGAGTCAGGAGATGATGGACCTCCTGGCTGGATGGGAAGGACAGATCGTTGCTGGACTCGAGGCGGATACGACCACGAACACCCATGGGCACCAAAATGGCAATGGGCATATCACCCCTAACGCGCCTGGACCTAACGGCAATTCATGAGCGCGGCCGACAGCAATGTACAGAAACAAAGGCAGTAGTGCACGTGTTCTGAGTCTTGCTGGGCTCTTCTCGAGGACAAGGACTTGTAGAAGGTCTTACTGTGGTTATAATATGTGTTCAGTATAAGTTATGTTACTATGTTGTGATTTGCTACCGGTCGACTGGGTGTCGAGATCGAAGCGGCAGTCATGTATCTTTAAGCGCTAGCACATGTAAGGGGTATAGTACATGCGCCATGATATACAGTAGTACAAAGGAGCCAGGCTGAATTGCGATCTACCAATTGACACTCCTGCTGCTAGATCACACGAATAGACCAACGAGACACCAACGAATCATTGGAATCGCTTGTAAGCATGCTTCTCGTACTCTTTGGTACGTATCGTCCTGCGCTTGGGCCTAGTATCGCAGTAGAAGTCAGCATGGATTGATCAGAGCAGAAGGAGGGAAGGAGAAAGCTCACATTTGGGGAACACGGGGCTCGATCAATGCTCGTTTTTGTAATGCCAGGAAACGGTCTTTGAACAGGTTCCCTTCAGGCTATCACGAAGCGAGCGAGTCAGTACTGAACATTGCGGTGATGGGGATGAGAGTCAAACGCACCTTGACCTGCCGCAAAGACTCCGCCAGGTCCTCGCCCAACTGCACGTCCACTCTGCCCTTCTTCACCCTGTGCTTGCCGACCTTCTCGCCGCCGCGAAGCCCCAATCGCTCTCTCTCCTTCTTGGCCAACTTGGCCGCATTGGCCTTTTCGATCTCCTCCCTCGCCCGCTTCTCGAGCTCGCGCTTGTACGCGTGGACGGACGAAACGGATTTGATCATTTTGCGCTTCTCCAATTCCGCTTTTGCTGCTTCGAGGGATGCACGATGGCGCAAGGCCTTGTTGCGCTGCGCTTGCGTCTTCCTCTTCGACTGCTTCTTTGGCACGCCCTCCTCCTCCTCTGATTCCTCGTCGAATTCGTTGACGTCTCCCGGACCGACCGTCATGCCCTCTGCGATTTCTGAGCGGTGCGTGACCCCCTTCCTGTTCTCGACGACGCCACCAAGCTCTTCGACGCGCTTCTGCACCTCCGCCTCTTGGCGCAGCGTCTCCAGCTCCTCCTGCACCGCCGCATCGAGAAGTTTCGCGTGACTCTCCGCCGTGGGGTTGTACGACGTTCCGCCCTCGGGCTGTAGTAGTGCGCGCCCGCTCTCGACTTGCGCAGAGAGGTACAGCTCTCTTTGCCTCTGGATGGTGATGGGCGCTTTGGGCGCACGCTTGACCATCGTTTCTTCCCCGAAACCACCCTTGACGACCGTCTCCACCTCGACGCGCGTCCACGCATCGTACTGCACCGGCTCGTCAGAAGTCCGCACGTCCGCTGAACCCACGCCGGTGCCGTCAGAATCGACCACTTGGCGTCGAGCTATTCTGCGCAATCGCTCCTTCTCGCTGTGCGACAACTTCGACTTGCTCTTCTGCGATGAGGACGTCGAGACGGGCTTGGAAGTGAGCGATGGGACCGCCGAGCGTTCTTGCAGGACCGCAAGAGATCGCAGGGGCTTGTGTGTTCGACGAGCCTTCTTTGCGACTGCAGAGCAAGCTTGTCAGGAATCGCTCTCGCTCTCACTTGTCAGAGAAGAAGCAGTAGCAAGAAGAACCTACCTTCGACATCACCAACAACGTCGACAGTGAATAGCTCGGAATTGGACTTGCTCGCGACCGGACCACTGCAAGCGCATTTCTGGTGAGCTTATGACTTGCAAATGTCGCTGCGAGGATTCGAAGCTCACCCAGTGACTCTCTCATCCTCTCTACCACGCTCCAACGCCTCTTCCACATCAGTGATATCGATGTTCTTCCTCCATGCTTTCTTGCCCTTTCGCGAAGCTTGCCCAGGTGTAGAAGGAGCACCAATGTTCACCCGACTTGATGAGGCAGCAGAAGCGACGCTAGCCTTCTCTTTGCCTTTGCCCTTGACTGACGGGCGGTCGTACGGCTTGGCCGAAGTGCGCGAAGAGCTAGTAGGCGCCATAGCTGCTATGGTTATGTTATGTCAATGCAGTAAATAGTTGAAAGATAGTCAATATGAAGAGTGACAGTGGTGATCAAGTGGACGAGTACGTTTCAGACTTTTTTCAATATTTTCATGGCGATTTCCAAAATTTTGATCAATTTGATCCCGCTCTCGCTCACACTCAACGCTCTCGCAACTCACAACTCACTCTGACTTTTCTGGCATAGGTTCAAGTCATTACACAAATCCACCTCTACGCATCTCCATAGCAACAGCAACGAGACACGCAATATGCGGCCTATAGTACGATTCGCGCCAACACCACTATGCAGGGGCTTGACGACCTCTGCACCCCGTATGGCCCCCAAGGCGAAGAAAGGTGTGTTGGACCGTTGTCCATCTTGTTGCCGGGCAAACTCGCTAATGCTGTAATGTGTGATTGTAGCTATCTCTGCTTCGGCG
Organism: Cryptococcus sp. GC_Crypt_5; assembly: GCA_026538355.1. Classification (NCBI taxonomy): domain Eukaryota; kingdom Fungi; phylum Basidiomycota; class Tremellomycetes; order Tremellales; family Cryptococcaceae; genus Cryptococcus; species Cryptococcus sp. GC_Crypt_5. Next base: position 7,084 of record JALPBZ010000245.1, read on the forward strand.
ACTAAAGGTCGTCAAGGATTCTCGCCAAAGAAGAAAGATCCCCAATCTAGTGGAGGTGGTGGATCATCCGTAAGCGGTCGCTGTAGCTGTCCAGTTCATTGAGTTCGAGCTAAACAGCTATGTGCGATCTGCTAGACGTCGATTACTCTGCGATATTCCATGTCTGGTAACCCGCCAGATCTCTCTGATTGGCCCAGACTCCAGCCCGTGAGTACCTCGAGCCACGTCAACATGGGAGGCGGCTGACAATTCATGCAGGACAAGCTTCGCGCTGAACATGTTGGCAAACCCGCCACTTTCTCCAAGGGCACATACGACAAACTCAAGCTCTTCGGCTTGCCAAAGAAGATCGAGAAGGAGGTCAGTATTCGACTCATTCCAACATGCATCAGGATGCTCATATGAGATGACTTTCTAGCTTGCGAGTGCTGGCGGACCTGCAAGTGTCGTGCGACAAGCGACTGTCGACCTTGCTAAACGGCTCAACGGGGCAAAAGGAGCTAGTAGTAAAGATGGGCGATATATCCTGAGTGAGCTCAACTTGGAGACTATCAACCAGAGCTTTCAGCTAACAGCTTGGTGCAGCTGGCCCACAAGGATCTGGCAAGAGCATGCTTCTACTCCAGGCTGTCACACATGCCATAGAGAGCGGCTGGGTCGTTCTCTATGTCCCAAAAGGTCAGCTTCTGATACTGAACAGCTTGGCAATAAAGCTGACTCATCACAGCATCAAAATGGACCAACTCGTCCTCCCACTACGTGTACGACCCGTCCTCGCAGATCTTCGCGCAGTGGGAAGCAGCGCAGGCCGTGCTGTCCACCTTGTCTGCGGCGAACAAGGATAAACTGGAATCGATCAAGCTTTCATCACCTGTCGAATTAGCGCAAGGCAGGACGATCGATGCTGGAACGAGTTTGAACGTGCTGGTTCAGACTGGAGCGAAGGATGAGCGGGTGGCAGTAAAGGCCCTTGATGCTGTCATGGACGTCTTGAGCACACAGACTGAGTGAGCGGGACAAGCTTGTTCTAGTAAATACAATGCTGATGCTTTGTTCGTCAGGGTTCCCGTGCTTTTGGCTATTGACGAGGTACAATCGTTCTTCACCACCTCGAAATATCGCGCACCAGATTTCACCGCTATCGAGCCATACCATCTGTCCACTCCTCGCCTCGCACTCGACTTTATCGCCGGAAGGCGATCATTCGTGAGTCCACCTGGCTTTTCCTTCAAAAACATTCACGCTGATGCCCTTGTGATTAGGCCCGAGGCAGCATCCTGACCTCGGTGTCATTGTCGGACCCCACGACTCTCCCTTCGCCCGAACTGATCACCTCCCTCTCCCTCCCCTCCTCAACGCCTATAACGCCATACACCCCTCTAGACCCGTATCACCTCTCCCACGCGTCCTCAAATTTGCAGAAGATCGAAATACCCTTCGGCATGTCGACGGAGGAAGCAGCAGGTCTCTTTGAGCTGTACGCTAAGAAAGGATGGGCGCAGGGCGGCACTGATCAGCTGTTCATGGAGAGCTTGGTTAGTAGTGCTGGTAATCCCGGAGAGCTGGGTAGAGGTCTCGGTAGAACGTATTTGGCTCTTACGGCCTAAGCTGTACGGCACAGCAAGACAGAGTAAATCATGCAATTCATCATTGATACTATGGTCTTACATTGCTTGCTTAAGCTGAATTTGGGCTGCATATTGGATCGCCCGTCCGCGAAGAAGCGCGGCTAAGCCAAATGGAACAGACTCTGCGTATTCTCACGCAGCTCAGTCAAGCCAATCACGATCTTGGAAGTATCAAACGACGCAGCTTTGGGGTCCCAAAGCGTGACGCTATACCGCGGCATCAGCGTCAGTGTAATCAGTGAGATAGATATATCGTCCGGGGGATGCAGAGAAGAGGTAAGAACTGCAGGACACGTACTTTCGATCGCTGTCGAAATTGTACACTGTATAATGCTGGTTGTCCGCTAACGCAGAGGTGGTCCCCTGCTCCAGAGTGAGCACAATGAATGGCGATTCGTTCGCTTTCTGGATCCATTCCCCTGTTCAAACGTGCACAAAAAGGAAAAGCGTCAGCGCGACTTCAACGCTTGTCCTGGGTTCAGAGACACTTGGAAATACGGCTGTACTCACAGAAGACATCGTCGTCCGACGGCGTCTCTTCGGTTGCCGCCTGCTGACCAGTGAGCACGACCAGCCCCCAGTATCCGCCCAGATTACTAGCGGGAAAACTCGTATCGGCGTTCGCACTTTCGGAGCGTTTGTAGAACGTCGTAGAGGCCAGCGCGGCGTACTGCCACGCTTCGCCGTACCACCCCGTACTCCCGTCTCGGGCCGACGCGGCCACCGCGTCAGTATATGCCACAGTGGTGTTATGAGCAACTAGCTGGAAGTCGTGCGTCGTCACTTGTACTTGGGTCGTGAGGTCAGTCGTCCCCGCGAGGATCGATAAGTATTTCAGGACCCAGAGGTGATTACATTTGGCGAGTGCGCAAAGGGCCGCGTTCTATATCGAGTATCGTGCGTATTGGTCAGTAATTCCTCTCGTCTATGCACATATCCCAGACCTCGGCGAGATGAAAGTGGATTCGAAGAGTGTAGTGTAGCTTCGTAATACTTTGTGGCAGGAAAGTAGGACGAAGACACTCACAAACCAGTCAACGCCATGCGTCTCGATCTTCAAATCGTCGCAAGCAGCTATCCCATCATCGCCGAAGATCGGCGCCGCAGTGGCGGAGGCGGAAGCCGATGTGCTGGCAGCGGTAGCGGTAGAGGCAGAAGAGACGACGCTTGTAGCCGCGCTTGTAGCCGCGAGCGAGGTAGTAGCCTCTGCAGAAGTTGACGCCACTGCAGAAACTGTAGAAGAGTCGGAAGTGACACGAGTCGTCGCTGCCTCCACAACAATGCCGAACAAGGGGTCTCGTACCGCAATAGCGCTCGCCGCGACTGTAATGAGCCATGAGCCATGGCCAGTTCCTAACCTGCCCGGTGGATCGATCGCGACGGTACCGTAGCGAGACGATGTACTCACCATTGACTACAGCCACAGGGAGAAGGAAGGGGAGGAGCCATAGGGCTCTCATGTTGATTCCACTGCCACTATACATCTTGGCTCCACGCGTACCTGTACAGCTATGGTTCCTGGTATGGTATGCACAAAGAAGAAAACGATGTACGGTGATGTACAGCCAAAGTATTCGCGACCGTAGCACAAATCGGCTTGGTCAGGTGTGCACTTTATACTCGAGCCACGTCTCGGCGTCATGCCTGCTGTAGGTCGAGATGGCAGGGGCGCCCAGGTGCAATCCTTTGGGTACTGTACGGGGCTGCGGTGTCATCCCTGACACATGTCATATTGCGAGTTTCAAGATGGACCTAAGTCTGCTCAAAGGAGTGACGGAGAAGTGGAGTCGTTGCCCAATGGAGACTCTATCTCCTGTCACAACGTATCGTACTGCATGCACTGTAGCATTCGATGTCCAAATTGAAACACGAGGAAGTGGCGCATTCTGTCAGCTCCGAGCGTCATACCATAGACTGATGCCGCCATACAGGACAGATGTCGAAGCCCCCTTGATGATCAGATGCTTAGATGTTTGGTGCGAGACGAAGAGGAAGCAAGGTCGACATCTCAACGCGATACAAGAATCGTAAAAGCAGACGAATACATCGAAGAGCATATCATTTATAAAAATCGGGTATACTTCTGCACCACCATCACTGTTGTCGCGCGGAAGGCAAGCTACTATAGCCTGCAGCTTAGTCATCAGTATAGAAGTAGTGAGGCCAATCCAAGTGGTATACCGCTGAGGCGCTCGTGCGGAAATCACTCAGAGAGACCGTAACGCTCTGTTTCGTAGTGTCATATGCGAGTGGATCCCAGAGTGTTACCCTAAAAAGTAACGAATTCGGGCGTCAGCTTCAAGTATAAAACATTAAAACCAGCTTGTATGCCCGCCAAGGCTTGAGTGAGTGATTGAGAAGTACAGTATACAGTGACTCACTGGGCGTCACTCGAGGACGTTCCTGAATATGTGTTGACACTGTAGTACTGACTCCGTCCGAGAAAACTAGCAGTATCAATGGTCCTGATCAATACAGGTGTTCCGTTGACTTTCTGCACCCAGGCCCCTGCACAGCATGTCAGCTTCGTGCTTACGTGCTTGACCTCGTGTAGCAGTGCCAGTGGCAGTGGCAGTGAGAGTGTAAGGTGACTCACAGACATCATCATCCGTCGTCCCCACATCCTCTTTGACAGAGTACATCCCGGTCAAGTACGATAGACCATACAGTCCCGCTTCAGTCAGGAAGGTAGAATTCGTATCAAGAGCAGTCTTGAGATATCCATCGGAGACACCAAGACCACCCATGCTGATAATGGCAGCATCGAACGCACCGCCCATCCTAATACAATTTATTGTCAATCACCATAGTCAGCTCTCCTCAACACAGTGTGATTCACAGAAGCAGCCCAATTCACCAGGCCCCTGCGCCGTTGTCGCTGGTCCCACTGATTGCGTCAGTGTACTTGACGCTTGTCTTGTGCGAGTTCAGATCGAGATCGTAGGTCGTTACCTCGACCACCTCAGCATTGTAAATGTCCCCTTTGGTGACTTCCAGATTCGACATTGGCCACCTGTGGAATGTCATAATATAAGCATTAGTCCTTCTTTGTCGAGAAGGAGAGTGGAAAGCAGCTCCTTGTTCCCACCGGGGTAAGATGTCAATAAGCAATACTCACATATGATTACATTTCGCTATGGCGCACAATGCGGCGGCCTGATCATATCGATGAGTTATTATAATCAGCCACAAATCTGTCATCGAGAAAGACCGAGCTGTAAACTCACCAGCCAGTCGGCGCCACTATTACCCATCAAATCTGCACATTTTGCCACACCGTCCGAACCAACCAAGGCGCGAGCGGTGCCAGTCGCAGTGGCTGCTGTGCCGGTAGCGGTGGCGGTCGCGGTCCCACTATCGGAAGCAGTGTCGGTGATTGACGCTGTACCACCGGCAGAAGTTGTTGCACTCGCCGAGACGCTGACGGACGTCGCACCAGTAGCGGAGTCACTAGCAGAGGTCGCGGTCGCGTCCGAGTCACTGGCGGAAGTCGCTTCGCTCGCCGACACGCTGACGGACGTCGCTGCACTGGCAACGTCACTGGCAGAAGTCGTCGCCGCGTCCGAATCGCTGGCGGATGTTACACTAGCAGCCGTAGTACTGATAGCCGCGGACGTTGCGGCGTCACTGGCTGATGTAGTAGTTACAGCAGCAGTGGTGACCGCGTCACTGGAATCAGACGACGCAGAGACGACTGAATAGGTCACTGTGGCGGACAAAGTGGTGGTGGGCTCGGTATCTCGCTTCTCGAGAGGAGGGAGGCCGGCCACTAGACAGGTCAGAGTCACGTCAGTACGATTGCGGCACTAACAGCAGTCAAGTACGGAGAGGGGAAGCCGGTGTGATGAGCGACGAGGAGACTTACCCAGGGCTGGCAAGAGAGTCACAAGAAGAGTGAAAGACTTCATGATGCTCGAGCTATATTTGTACTTTTGATAGTGCAATTCCAGGTCTGATCAATCGGCTCTCGTCAAGAGATTTATAAAGGCGCAAGTATATGGAAGATAGCTTGAGTCGATTCCGCAGACTATCGCTACGCTTTATAGATCGCCCAGGTCCTGATCAGGATACGGCTGACAGTATTTCTTCAATGAATCAATGGAAGGTCTAGGGAGATACGGGAGACAGAGGTGCAAGGAGCAGCGCACATGTGAACATCTAGGTCCCAGGCGACTGCTATCGAGTGGGAGCGGTGCCCGGGCGCGTACTGCCAAGCTGTCTGCGCTGAGACGTGTAGCAGTATCATCAGGACGGATGAAACTCGCGTCCAAGTGTGGCAGATTGTACCACCCTTTGTCAAGCCTTATCCGACCATTGTTGAGGTTACTCGCCCTATCCTTTGACCTGACGATAGTCCCTTGTATAAGCGCTCCTTATCGCGATATTGTGGCACTGGCAAGCTCAAACGAGCGGCCTGCATATTCTCATACAGGCAAGAATTGTCGCATCAACTATGTGACTGTGAACTGGGTATAACAGGTGCGGATACCGTAGTCTTGTCGAGAGTGGAGTGGCAGCGGCGTTGCTACTAAGCAGTATAATTGGTGCATTATCTACAAGTATACAGATCTGCAGTAGAGTATAGCTCAGTTCAAAACCTCCGCCCAAAGCAGATGCACTAGAGTGTTCGAGTCACTCTTCAGATCAGCCGACTGGATTAAGCGATATGAGTCTGATGGGTTGCGCAGGGGACTCCAGACCGCCACGCTATTCACGAAGTGGTGATGAGTCATAGCAGTCGCACACAGCAATGGTCAACTTAGCGTTGCGAATCACAATGTCGCCATGAAGAGGCTACTCGGGAAAAGCTTGTGCTGTACTGACGTGCCATTATCGAAAGTCTCCGTCACGGCGTAAAACTGGTTCGGATCGAGAAGCTTGGGCGACCCGGTAGTCTGTATCATGATTGGCGTGTCGCTGGATCTCTTCAGCCAGTTCCCTAGCATGAGCAAGTGTTAGCAGGTCGGCGATGATATAGAGCGCTTGGTGTGCGATCGGACCCACACCAGGTGTCTGAATCGGTCGGGATAGTAGCGTTCATCGCGAGCTGACCCGTCAGATATACCAAGCCCCACGCTCCGGCCAGAGCGTGATCTGTAGTGTTGGTGAAGCTCTGAAGCGCTCCGTTGATGACGCCCGGACCAGCGGTATTGATCACCGCTTGATCAAACGCCCCTGCGAGCCTACGACTATATCTCAGCATATCTTCTAGCTGTGGCTACTTCTTATCGAATACGAGACTGCGTGAGTGCGACACGACTTTGCGTACCATGCAGCACCAGCGTTGTCGGTGTTCTTAGCTGTGGCTTGCTCATATGTGATCGCGTACGTGTGCGGCTTCAACGTCATCTGGTCGTAGACTGTCACGTCTACCGAAGTTGGGCTGTCCCCGCCGACAGACGGGACGTAGACGTGCGACATCAGCCAGGTATTGTTCACGCTTGTGATCGCACATAGCGCTGCGAGCTGTAGTCGCTCAGATTAGCATGATTTCTGAGGTGAGGAGGGGAGCACCTACTAGCCAGTCAGCTTGCGAGTATCCGACAAATTCAGTACACTTCGCAACGCCGTCACTGCCCAACAAGGGATGACCAGTGGCAACGCTTTCAGTCGCAGTCGTAGTGACGGTACCAGAGCTGGTGCTGCTTGCTCCGGTTGAGGTAGCACTGTCCGACGCCGAGGTTGAGAGTGTTGTGATGCTGGCGCTTGTGCTCGCTGACGAAACGGAGGTGCTTGTGTGGGTGCCGGTCGATACGGCACTGCTACTGCTGCTGGAATAAGGAGCAGTAGATGTCCCGCTTGAGCTGGGCAAGCTGGTAGCTACAGTGGTGGTCAGAGTGCTGGGGAAAGTAGTAGTGAGAGTGCTAGGCGCCGTGCTCGTGACGCTGCTGATGGTGCTAGGCTGAGTGACAGTGATAGTGATGGTGACTGTACTGGCGGGCGCGCAGGCAGTCGTTCTAGACGGGACAATAGCTCGCCGGCTCATAACCCGCTCATGATGTCGACCAGCGACTACCAAATGGCTCATTCAGCACCAGTCAAGCGACGAGGGCATATGGGTATCCTTGTACTCACCAACAAAGGGCGCGAGAGCGAGAACGAACGCTGTCAATCGCATCGAATGTCTGTTGTGCGCTGTGAGGACGTAACGACAACGATTGGTTGGGGTCAGTTGGTCAAGCATACAATGATTGCGTATCCGAAGGTCGGTATCGCTGAGCGACGTTATATATGATCAAGCGAGGCCTATGAGATTCACATGTTTCGAGATCACCAACGATACGTGCCACGCATCACACATGAGTCCGATGAAAGATACCCGCAACTGATCCGTTTCTAGCGAGAGACACAGGTGGAGAATGAAAGGAATGCGCTGAACATTCGCCCGCCAGAGAAAGGGCTGTCGTCCCGCGTCTCGTGTCATGAGTGAGTACAGCACACGAGATGTTCGTACTCCCTTGTGTACACATGACCGGGTATCTCACCGGTGACCAACGCCACCACCGTGATCGAACACATCTGCGTGCGGATCATGGCGACGTGTGCATGAGTTGAGCATCGCTTGAGCTCCGTGTTCGGCGTATGGCAGCGCTTGTACCAAGGAGTATAACTGACTCTTCCGATCCGAGAATAATGTACTCGTGGAATTCCGCCACATTCACATCATCCACATCCACATTCACCTCACCTCCACCGACAGCTCGCCTCGCTCTCATCAACTTCACGAGAACTGCATTCACAACACACTCATTCTGATTCGTAGATTTGGTACAGTCATCGCTTCCAAACTCACTGCTCGTAAACAACTCGGCAAGCTGCAAATACAGGATAACACCAACGATGACCTCGCTAGCACTCCTGACCTCACCGACGAACTTCACCCACCCACCATCTCCGCCCAAAGTCCCCGCGGCGTCTCTATCCTACGTTCCAGCGCACAGGAGCGACGATGATGTCTTCAGGCGTGAGTCAGAACAGGGCCTTCCTACTCTATTCTAGATAACAGGTCGGCTGCGTGCCCATTTGCCATCGGAAAACGAGTGGACGAAGCTGATCTATGCTTGCTTGTGCTGGTGTGTCGGGCAGGGCGATATTTGGCTATAAGGAATATCATCCATGAGCTGGAGGACGTACGTTCCCACTCTCCTCTTCTCGGATCCAAATCATACCTATCGACTGACAAAAGTTTGGACGATAATGGTTCGTAGGAGAACAACCTCGTCGCGTACCGCATAGCCAAAATCAAGAGAAAGCGCCGAGAACGCGAAGCTCGCGAAGTGCGCGAAGCTCAAGAAGCTCAAAAGCGAGAAGCCCAAGCGCTCGAAGAGGTCCATGGCGAGGAGCACAACCACAGCCACGGAGCTGATATCCCAGACCCCGAGTTACGAGCGAGAGAGGAGTACTTAACGGGAGTGAGACGTTCGGAGGCGGAGATGGAGATGGGAGAGGACGAGCTCGAGGACGAGCTTGAGCATCGACTTAATCGAGAGGCCTCATATCCCCGTTCTCGTATCGACCCTCCTCCTGCGTTCCCTGCTTCACACAATCCCAGATCTGTTCAGCACGAGATACCTCACGCATCGATACATCCCTCTCACGGTCATCATAATCGTCAATCCCTTAGTGCTGCTCAAGCCGAGAGGAGCGCGAGTCGAAGTATGAGCACTAGTCTCTCGCCTGTCAAGCGCCGTGCCCCAGAGGTGGATGACGACATGGACGTGGATGTGGAGGAGGGCGTGGATGATTATTGATTGTCATGGAAATAATCACTTCATATTCGATTCATGCTATATCGTGACATGCTATTGGGTATCGTGTGTGCACCGTACATCGTCCATCCCAATCAACCTCAGTCATAACTGCCAAGTTGCCCTAAGTTTCAAAACTCAAGCTTACGCCTCGGTCTGTACCGTCGCTGCAATGGACCACGTTGTTAGCACGATTGCCTTCGAATTCAGACAATTGTTGAAACACTCACGCTCTCTCGTCTTGGGCTTGTTCCCGGGCAACCGCTCCTTGATACCCTACATAAGCGCTCTAGCGTCAGCAAAATTCATGCGCATTGGTACACAAATATTGACGCACCTTGCTCATCCATTTAGCCGTTCTGTACGCTTTCACTTGAGCCAAGCCTCGCCCACGCGACTCCAGTTGACGCTTGTGAGTGCGGTCAATCTGTTTTTGCTCTTGCTTGTCGATCACGCCGTCGTCTTCGAAGTGAGCTTGCTTGCGCGCAATCTCCGCTTCACCCTCGATGTGGTCACTGCAATGACGGACGAGAGTCAGCACTTGTCTCTGAATTCATATGGTGACTGTGCTACGTACTAGGCTTCCATGGCATGACGACGGGATTGGCTCATACGTAATTGCTGCGGGATGTCAGCGCGAAGTCCAAGGAATGCAAAGTGGTTATACGGTCAGTACTCACATCGTGGTCCTCGTCGAGACCAGAGTCGAGCTTGATCCTAGCTGTCAACTCGCCGACGACCTCGAAATCGTGGAACTTCTTTGTCTGATCGTTGATGGCGTTCTGTCGAAGAGTCTCCAGGTTCTTGCCGACTAACACGGGCAATCTGACCTCTTGAACGATATCGTCGGTAAGGTCTTGCATCCACAGAACAGCGATCGCATCGGGTTTGGCGCCGATTCCGACCGGTGCAAGCAGACCTCCGCCTTTGCCAACCTCGAAGACAACGGACGACTGGAAGCGGGAGTAGATCGGTAGACGCATCATGTCCATGTCCCATGAAAGGACGTTGCCATTGACGTCTGACTCTTTCTTCGGCAAGACCTCGACTTTCTCCGATGTCACCACGCGCAGACGGGATGCCTTCGGCTCAAACGAGCTTGAAGTCTTGTTATCAACCTTGAAACTAACGTCAGAGACTTCGAGCGTGCCGGTGTCCCAGCCGCGGAGGTTGGGTGGCAGAGTCGTCTGCACCCCACGGAAGGCGAACGAGATGCTGGCTCTGTGCGTCGTGTAAGCAAGGTATAACAGCGAAGGTAGGACGTTTCACTTACTTGCCGAAACCGACTCCCTCGGTGAGGGCGTATGATTGCGTGACACTGCTCGCCTCGGCCAGCACCTCTGACAATCGGACACTGACGATACCCAGGATCGGATCCGCCTCTCGCAGTCGGCTGTCTCTGACGACGATACGTACAACAGTGTTCTGCCAATCACGCACGAACACTTCTGTTCCAGCCTCAAAGTATGGGTTGGTGGTGTACTGCTTGACGCGAGTCTTGTACACCATGTCGTCGTTAACGAGGAACTCGCCATAACCGGATGGAAGATTGTCGGATTGCTCTGAAGGCTGATCGGTGTCTTGACCCGCTTCGCCTTCCCGGTCGCCTGATTTGCCCTCGAGGTTTTGCCTTTCGAGGTTGTTGATCTAGACAGATTTTCAGCCAAGATCTGCAATGTGGCAGATAAAGGACTTTCCACTCACCTGGTGCATGATGATCGACAAAACGCCTGAAGGCCACTTGGGGTCTGGCTTGGTCTTCTGGACGTCTGGTGGTGGTGGGGGCAAGTCTTTCTTCGCGGGGTTAGGAGCAGCATCTTGAGGCATCATCTCCATCTCCGGTGCCGTCTTTGCTGGCTCAGCAGGTGCCGCTGCAGCTTCGTCGGAAGTAGGTGCGCGTTCAAGGTCCTTGATCAAGGGTGCTTTCTCGAAGTAGCCGACGGACCAAACAATCTTGCCTGTGATCAAGGGGTCAGCAGCGTTTCACCCCAATAAATTCAGCTCACTCACCAGGCATGTCGTTGGCGTCTTCGAAGCCCACCAAGTGGTCGTCACGACGATGCATTTGGTTCGGCTCCAACATGAGCTCCTCGACAGGGACTTGCACTCGGCCGACCAGGTCGCTATGATGTCGTCAGCGTAAACAAGCAGAAGATGGACTTGTCACTCACTCTGCGCTAGCCTTGTCGCTATCCCAAAGCATGACTGCCAGATCCTCCTTGGATTTGACCTCGTCGAGGGTCAGCAGTATGACCGCAGTCTCCTCATAAACCGGGTTCAAGTCTTCAATGATGATTCTGGTCGAGTACAGCGGTTTACCGAACTTGGCGTAGGCAAGAACCACGTATGGGTCGGATTTACCGTTGTTGTCCTGCGCAGAAAGACCCTCGCAGTAGTGAATGGTGACAATGAAAACGCCAATCGCTCGCGTATCGCCGAGAGTGGCCCCAGACAGCATCTCCTGCATGTTGATGGTCATGGACTTGGGCACCGCAAGCTCGGCTGTACCGGCCGCAATGCCCATCTTGACAAAGGACGAGATGAAGGGAAGATCGAGGACGTTGGGCAGTTTGTCCGACATCGGAATTGCGGACACTTCCACGGAAGGTACACCGCACAGGGCAAAGGTAAGATTTCGGATGTAAGGATATTCGGGGATGAATTGCACTCGAAGACGGACAACACCGTAGATCTGCTCGACCTGGATCCAGATGGGGATAGGTATGTGCAGCCAGTCGTACAGACCGAGGAAGAACTCGATGAGCAGGTGGATGTTCTTCGCGCGGAGTTGTGACGCCTGGCCAGGGAGTGCAGCGTAACTGAACGCAAGCTCGAAGTTGTAGTAATCTCCAGCTTCATCTTCTGTGATGTCCTTGCCTGCGGTGTCTTTGGTCTTCATGTCCGAGTTGCCTTGGTTGATCCAATCGCTCTTTGGGTAGCCCTCGTCACCCGGCTGGTCGGGAAGTGCTCGGATAGAAGTGATTCGAAGAGGGTTTGAGCCTTGACCAAGGTCGGTGATCCGGACCGCGTCGACGAAACCGGGTAGTGATTGCTGAAGGATGTCTTCCACCATATCCGCAACGGAAATGAACAGAGCACTGCGAGATGGTCAGCAGATCTCTCAGCTGATCAGCTCGCATGACTCACGGGTCCACCAGGCCCCACATGAGCTTGATAAGACCGTTCAACCATTCCACGCTTTCGGGGACTGGAGGCGAGAACGCCTCTCCTCGTTGTCGGGAGAGATCCTGCCTAACCCTTTCAACTTCCTTGTCGAGCCCACGCTCAACCAAGCTGAGACCGGTCATCAAAGCGAATCCAAGAGTACCACAGAGAATGCTCCTCCACAGGAGTTTCCAGAAACCTGCACCAAACGCGACGCTGATCCAAAGGACGAACATGCCACCTGCGGCAGCCAATTGAAGGAAGCGCAATTTGCTGAGCAGAGCGCCAAGAGAGGCTGGCTGGGGCGGGGGAAAGGCGTGGAAGAGAACGTTGGTACCCTTCGTGACGGGCCGCGTCGAGTCGAAATCTGATCATTTACCGTTAGTAGGTCATGCCTACTTGTCAGAGCCGGGACTCCTTACCTTTGGGGTCCGCGTCCTTGACAATGATCTCCGCTCCTGTAATGGGATCACGCACTCGTCTCTCGCCCTTGTCGGCTTTCTGGATGCGGTCGGTTGGCTTGACTATTAGTGAGTCAGGATTAGCAAAGTACAGACCAAAGGGTGGAGTGTCACTGACGCTTGTTTGAGTTCATCTGCTCCATAAGCCTAGTCTTTTCGTTTGCGCCCGTCTGCGCATTTGTGTCATTCTTCTTGCTCTTTTGATTCTTCGCGGCGCTGGTCTCTTCATCCTGACCGGATGCTACCGGACCGCCAGTACCATTGCTTTGAGTCTGCGAAGACTGATGATCGGCGTGTCGCCTTTCACGCTCTTCTGCTTCCCTCTGTCTACGCTCAACGAGCTGCGCGTAAGCTTGTGATTCTTGCTCGTGGACTTGCTGGTCGGCCTTATAGGACTGCACGGTAGGTACAGGGTGGTGGGAAGAGTATCCTTGGCCCAAGACGCGCGAGGGAGGTGCTGCTGGCAGGTCTGGGAATTGTGTCCCGCCTGTGCCCCCAGATTCTTGGTTAGCCGACATGGTGCTGCCAGTGTTGGTATGGGCGTTGGTTTTGGCGGTTGCTTGAGCAGCTGAGACGGGAGGTAGCGGAAGAGGTTTGTTCGTATCCGCTGCGTCACTCGTAAAGACCTCACTGAGGTCGTTGAGAGGATAGAAGATCTGCTTATCTTCTTGACCTGGAAGAGGGGTGAGATCTACAACTAACGGTGTTGGTATAGGCAGTGAAGGTGATGGTGAGGATGTATGGTGTGAGCTGTGCATCAAGTCGCGGTCGGTTGTGTGACTGCAGTGTGAGCTTTTGGTGAGGGATTTGACGTAATCAGCACGAGTAACTGAACTTTGAATGACGTATGTGGACAACGGAGGTGTGGCAGTTTCACTTTTGCACTCACTGCGGGGTCTAGGCTCTAGGTTTCTATGTCTGTTTGGCGGGCGAATGTGGTGAAACGTCTTATCAACGACGAGCGACAGTGCTTGGTGAAAGCGGGCAAGCAAATGGCGAGTGGAGAAGAGCTTCAGTGCGAGAAGGAATTCCTGGTGATGTGGTGCTCATATACGTTTGCGCAATCTATTCACACCTTGATGGCATATCATTGACTGCGATCTTTCTGACGCGAGCGGCACTGATTGATGGCACTCATCCATCCGCAGGAACAGACATTGTTACAGGCGGGTCCATGATCATAGCTCGCTGCTGCACAGGCCGCATCACCATCACTCTCTCCTCTACTTCGCGAGATGACGCAAGTGATTCGACAAGCTGACAATCCAGTGATGTAAATCACCTAAAGAGTCTGCTCTTCATCAAGCTTATGTACATGACTCGATGCATTCACAACAGAACTTTGATATGAGAGACTGGCATACTCAGCAACCTTGCAGTCACTCGAGCACTTCCATGTATCTAGCATCTGTCAGTAAATCCAACGTAATCGTGATACTTCATGCTGGGTATGTTGGGCATACTTGAATTTCAGCTCTACACATACCGAGCGGACTTCGCCGATAGAGCAAGATCTGCACGTCACTGACCACCTTTGTCGATCTTATCTGACTTACATGACTATTTGACCGTTCATACGTCGCGCGCCCGATAACTCACGACCTCGTCTCGCCCCTCACCTCAGACCCTGTCAAGAGCGACTGACCATGGCCTCGACACAACATCACACCTCGACGGTTGTGTACGACACGGAGCGCTCCCCATCCTCTCCCTCAGCAACCACACTACTAGATCCTCCAGATGTGGACGCTCTCCTCCGCTCAAAGCGCTCATGGACGCGCTCTATCCTTGCGTTAGAGCTGCCGCGACCAGCGCAGACTGGCTTGACGTGCTTGAGTATATGTCTGAGTGCGCTCCAGGCCAACGGGGTGTATTGCTGGGGTACATATGGGCCGGTCATAGAGAGGATGTTGGAGTTGAACGGCACTGAGACGCAGACTATCGTCATTGGGTGAGCCACCGGTCCTCATCATGATATTGGAAAGTGTATGTGAGCTAACGTGAGATGGCAGAGGTATCCTGGGAGTCTACCTCATGGCGGCGCCATTGGGCTCATTCACAGATCGTTATGGACCCAGAGCGTGAGCCATTCTCCATCTCTTATCCAGCATAGCAATCGTAAGGCTAATATCTGAGCTCGATCAGCGGATCCCTCGTGTCAGCCACACTAGGCGCGATAGGGTATCTGGGCTTCGCAGCGATCCTCAAGAGCGCTACGCCAGATACGGAATACGTGCATTTGTACCTCACAGCAGCGTACTTCCTCGTCGGCGCAGCGACTGTTGGCTCGTACTTTGCCTGCTTGACGTGTGGTGGGTGATCCTCTCCACTCGACAAATTTAATAAAGATCTCGACTGAACCAACATTACATTTTTCAATATCTTAGCAACACTATCGTTCCCGTCGCATCCGACCCTATCACTTTCCCTCCCCTTATCTCTCGTCGGACTCTCAGCGCTAGTGCTATCCTCATTCTCGACGCTGTCGACATTCCACCGTTCCTCCGATTTAGACCCGATCCGCTTCCTCACTTTCCTCGGCATCTTGTCGCCATGCATCAATCTCTTCGGCTTCGTCTTCATGCGGGTCTTACCCACACAGCTCGCTCTTCCAGTCCAGCCGCATTCCACGCAGCTAGGCGAGGACGAAGAAGAGGAACAGCCCATAGATCGTTTATTGCATCTTGATGAGCACACGCCATTGCTCATAGGCGGTATCGAGGCTGCGCGAGAAGAGATTGACCTGCAGGAGACGGGCAAAGATGTCCAGTGGACCGTTAAGGGGATGTTGAAGGATTGGGAAGGCTTTTGGGCTTTTGGGCTGCTACTCGCTTTAGTGACTGGACCTGTGAGTACAGTCGGCCTGACACGGAGGCATGGCTGAAAGCTGAACATTGGTTACAGGGAGAGATGATCATTGCGTCCATTGGCTCTATCCTTACCTCTCTGCTTCCTCGACCCACAGCCCTCTCTATGCTGTTCGCGTCCTCCCTCTTCCCTGCTTTTGGACCCGCGGCGACAACCCAATCTGGCGCCCTAGCTACAACGTTAGCGACCGCTACGGACGCTCTGAACCTTCGGAACAAGCACGTCTACCTCATCTCCCTCTCTTCGACGATATCCCGCCTCATCACGGGCTTACTAGCAGACCGCCTCGCGCCGCCACTCGTAGCAGTCCCCAACCCAGCTCATCGAACAGATACGACCGCCCCGACCCACGTCTTCGTACGAAACCGCAAAGTCCGGTTGCCACGATCAGCGTTCGCGGCTATCTGCTCGGTCGTCCTGGCCGGAGTGTTCGCATATAATGCTGGGTTCCTAGCGACCGAGGGAGGATTGTGGGTGCTGAGTGTAGGAGTGGGCGCGATGTATGGCGCGCTGTTCACCTTGACTGTCAGTATCCGACCTTTGCTGCTCCCGATTCTCACGCTCACTGATTCGCTCGATGCTTGTTGCTCTTAGCCCGCCATTGTGTCGCACCACTTTGGCCCGACCAACTTCGGTCTGGCTTGGGGTATGGTCTCGTACTTCGCCGCAGTGGGCTCGGTGCTCTTCTCCGTGAGTCGTTTTACTCAGGAAAACAAGCACGGCAAGAATTCTTGCTTGCCTATCGCACACTTCGACATTGTTTTTGAATCAAGCTGATAGACGAATGAATAGTACCTCTACGCCATCATCTCCTCTACGATAGCAGTCAAATCCTCCTCTCCTATATCCGGGCTCAAAGATAAATCTAAGACTGATACGTGTTTCGGAGCGGAATGTTTCCAGACTACGTTCTGGGTCTGCGCCGTTTGCTGTCTGGTGGGCAGTATGGGTTTGATACTGCTTGGTCGCAGGTGGAAAGTGTAGTCGTTCAGTAATTGCATTTCGACCATCAGGGAACGAGCTCGCTCGTCTGGCCGCCAAGTTTATACACCGGGTGGTCAAGAGCGAATATACGGAGTCAAGCTGTTATTACTCGCAGCAGTGTCGTTTCGGTTTGTCAGTGTTGTACGATTTGGGATTGCATACATATCGCAGTAGCATCATATACAAGTAGATCACTCGCTCGCTAGCATAACATCGGAGGTTCTTCCATACTAGTCTTTACCACGATCACTATCGCAATGCTTCAGACCGCTTATACATGTATATTGCATCGGATGGCATATGACAGGAGTGAACGTACAGAATAGCGATACAGAATAGGACGGTAAATACCTGTACAGCTAGCACGCAAGTAGCCGCTATTACATTTTGCAGCCTTGCAACACTCACGACGACCAGTAAAGAGCAACGAAATAACACCTTGACTCAGCTCACCCTCCGCCCTCCGCCCTCAGCCCCCAGCGCTCAGGCCTCTTCTTCCG